>SNQJ01S0009597.1:83118-138837 GCA_010110895.2 Picea sitchensis | reverse complement strand
TATCATACTCACGTGACATGGGGTCGAATCCTGTCGGCTACCTTGTAACCCCTAGGGAGGAACGCACAACCCTCAAGCATGCCCTCCTGGTAAATCGGGGTGAGAATCGACCTTGAAACCTATTTTTACATATTTCCTTCCATTTACATGGCACTTGCCAATCGGTCTACACCCCTGCAGGCCAAACAATATAAATATTGCTTAAACAATAAACACTGATTTAATGGGAAAACTACAACAAATCCTCTGTTGTTCATGAATCCATCAATCAATGGCAACTATGATCCTCAAAACCTGCAATATATTCAAGAAAGAATATAAAAATGAAATGGGAAAAAAAAAAGCAATCTGGTAAACAACTCTCATGAATCTTTTATGGCAGAAATGCTGATTAGAAACAGGTCGTCATGTTTACAAATGAGCAACTAAACTGCTCCTCCAACTCTCTCCTCTCTTGGATCATGAATCCAACCCTTTCCTTATCAAAATCCAATTTCATATATAGTGAGTGATCTCTCTCTACCCTAAGTAGGTCGAAACCAATGAGATACATAGGATCTTCCTCCATTTAGGAGTCTATTACAAATGATTCCAACAAAAACATAACAGATTCCTATTTTTTGGGATCTTGTCTATTGTGATAAATGCGTTTTGAAAGAGGTCATGCTGCTTGATATGGAGATGGAACACATGTACCTCATGTCCAAATAAATCCTAGGAAACCATTTGAACCTTCCCTGACAACTAGAAACCTTTCCTTAGCTTGGATTTGCCAGACTACTAGAGTTCACAACTCCTTTGTCAACATGCGCTGTGAAATTTCCTGTAGGTGATGATTTTGAGTTTTCTCCCAAACTACGAACTGGGTCAGGATGAGTTTGCGTCATCAAGTCAATGGTAATATGGTGCTTCTCCACACCAAATTTTAGAAGAACCTAGATTTTCATTTAAAATTTATGATCAAAACATGACTCTACTGTGTGCTAATTGCTACAAACTATCCCAAATTACCAGTTCGCAATGCCAGTGAGTCTAGGTGTTGAAAACTTTCCCATAGTAGCATGTTTTTATTTTTGAAAAAGCTACAAGACCTGAAAACTTCTAACAGGATTCCAGACATGCAACAAACTCATTAGCTTGATATATCCTTGGAGAAAATCACTAAAATGCTAAGTCTAGCTCAAAATTCATAACCATCATTAAGTGTTGTAAAAGAATGTAACATAAAACTTATACAAAAAATATGTTGGTTTTGGAATATCCTTTGTCTTTGTCTTTTTTTTTCTGGATCTTCTTCTTGTAGCCACCTTTTCCAAAGCTTATACACCTTAGTGGTATGAAATATCACACATTTCAGAAGGGAGGATAAAAGGGACAACCACTGAGATTTGTAGTCAAAAGAAGACAAGTGAAATTTCTTTGCTAAAACAAAGTTTCAACAACATAAATATCAGTTTTCAACACCAATGATGTATGCGATTTTAAGCTTGGTTCTACAAAAGATTAACCATACTCCTCATGTTTGATAGTGGTCTCATTCAATGGGTTAAGACTAAACTTCAAATTGATGCAGAAGACAGGGGTTTCAACAATTCTAGAACAGAGGGTTCACAACGCCAAGTTTGCAACGCCAAGTTAAAAATCAAATGGTGCATTCCAAGGAGACTGTTGGAAATTTTGTGACTAAATCGTTGAAAATCCAATTAAATGAAGGAACTGAAAACCATAAAATTCCCCTTGACACATTTCTTATTTGAAATAATGAAAGATAGTGCATGAGGTACTCAAAGGTACACTGTGAACTTTCCTGGTGAGTTGGAAGAAAACACACCTGACCATTTCATGTGCTAACATTGGCTCCACAGGGGATGGCATGCTCCCTGTGAGCTGCCAAGAACATGCAGACATGTTCTTAATACTGAGAACATCCCTGCAAATTTAATCAAACTGAAAACTGAAAAAATATTGAAGCCACCAGTGTCTCCATTGGGCTATGGAGTCTTATGTTGTTATCCTTCTACAAACAACACCAAACTGAAAAAAAAAATACTAGAAAATACGAGCTTATTTATATACATTCCTACTTCTAGCCAATTTTGTTTCTTTCTCAAGTGATATGGTAAAGCCAATACAAACATTCAAGTAATTGGATCACAAACTGAAATCTACTTCCATCTTTAAGCATATATATTGCTGAGAAGACTAGAGAATAGAAAAATAAATGAACTGAATGACCATTCTTACAACTATGGAAATCTACGTTTATGAAGTCATAAATATAAGAATGATGACCCCAATACAACTCCATATATCTTTCCACAGGATCATCAAAATCATACGAGAGTACCTCTTTTTTCTTTTCAAAATAAATGGGTTGACTGTGTGTATAAACTACTCCTTTGACATTGTTGTATTCTCCATTCGGGAAGCTAATTTCTGCAATCTGTTGGTCATCATTTGGTGATAAAGGCAGGATCAATTTCTTTTGTAAATATTTATTTTCACCTCCATTATATTCCCAATAATCATATTCATAAACATCATATACATGGACACTGCTTAGAGGTTCCAAAGATGTCATGAAGAAATTCTGTTGATCATCATCACTAGAATATTTATCAAAAATAGGTTGATTGTAAAAAAATTCAGAATCTTGGTATTCATAATTTTTTGTTTCAAGATGTTCTTGAGATGTTGGATGCATATCAACAACTTGATCTTTATCAGAATTTAGGGAATCCTCTGTATCATAGACAAAACTTCTAGAGACATTTGAATCAAGGAAAAATGTGTCTACAATGTTTCTATCACCAACATCCTTATAACCAGAAGGAATACTAATTGAATGCTATATGTATGGTTCAAATTCTTTACAACAGTTTTCAAAAAGAATATCGACCGTATAATTGTTTTTGTAATGATGATGAAAATCATTGTGAAACTCCTTCAAAGAATGAATTCTATCATTTGGGAGGGATTGAAACCATTCACGAGCATGTTCTCCTAAATAAAATATGAACATCTTGATTAAGACATCCTCGTGAACAAAATCATGTTCAAGAATGCATTTATGGAAATTTAATAAGTGCTCACCGAGATGATCGTACTTGCTTCCTTTGAATTTGGGAAGACAATCATCCCATTAGTCTATAGTAGGCACTGGATGTGGAAAACCAACTATGTTTGAGAAATACAAAAATTCATACCTCTGAGCAAGGATAACATCCATTTCCATTTCCGTCCTGTATCAGTGAAGTCGCCTACAAGTTCTTTCTTCATGGAGTGGAGTCTCCAGGTGAATGATGCAGTCTCTATTATGTGAGGAACCCTTGTTCGCCATCAAAGACTGGATTTGTTATATGTTGTTCTCCCATGGAAGATTACTTCATTTCCATCCCTAGAAACGACGCCAAAAATGTTAGCACTAGATGTCACACCTATACTATTGTAGGAGTAATCTTATTACCCATGAAAATATAAATGGATTGAACTATCTGCAGAGGCATTCCATTGGGCATGGAGTCATAAGATCCTATAGATCAAAGGCAATCAAACTATATACCAAACAAAAGGGATATATAATGATAAGTATAAGCATAGTGAATATGGAAAAAGGAAGAACATCGATTGTACATGGATCCTTTATGCAAACAGTATAAATATTGCTTAAACAATAAAAATGATTTAATGGGAAAGCTACAACAGATCCTTTGTTGTTCATAAATCCACCAATCAATGGCAACTATGATCCTCAAAACCTGCAATATATTCAAGCAAGAATATAAAAAAGAAATGGGAAAACAAAGTAGACAATCTGATAAACAACTCTCATGAATATTTCACGAAAGAAATGCTGATTACAAACATGCCATCATGTTTACAAATGAGCAACTAAACTACTCCTCCAGTTCTCTCTTCTCTTGGATCATGAATCCAACCCTTTCCTTATAAAAATCCACTTTCATATATAGTGAATGATCTCTCTCTACCCTAAGGAGGTAAAATTCAATGAGCTACATAGGATCCTCCTCCATTTAGGAGTCGGTTACAAAAGATTTCAACAAAAACATAACAAATTCTTATTTTTTTGGATTTGGTCTATTGTGATAAATGCCTTTTGAAATAGGTCATGTTGCTTGATATGGAGATGGAACACATGTCCCTCATTTCCAAATAAATCCTACTAAACCATTCAAACCTTTCTTGACAGCTAGAAGCCTTCCCATAGCTCGGATTTTTTAGATTGTTAGAGTTCGCAGTGCCTTTGATAGCATGCACTGTGAACTTTCCTGTAGGTGATGATATTGATGGTTCTCCCAAATTACGAATTGGGTCGGGATGTGTGTTTTTCATCAAGTCAATGGTAATATGGTGCTTTGCCACACCAAATTTCATTAGAACCCATATTTTCATTCAAACTTTATGATCAAAACATGACTCTGTTGTGTGCCAATTGCTGCAAACTGTCCCAAATTATCACTTTGCAACGCTATTGAGCACAGGCACTGCAAAAGTTCCTATAGAAGTTTGTTTTAATTTTTCAACAACTTCAATACCTTAAAACTTATACCAAGAGTCCAGAGATGCAACAAAATCATTAGATTGATATATCCTTGGAGAAAATCACAAAAATACCAAGTCTAGCTCAAAACTCATAACCATCATTAAATATTGTAAAAGCATGTAACAAAAAACTTTTACAAAAATGATGATGGTTTTGGAATATCCTTTGTCATTATATTTTATTTTTTTCTGTAGCTTCTTCTGGTAGCCGCCTTGCCAGAAGATTTTACACATCAGTCATATGAAATATAACACATTTCAGAAAGGGAGGATAAAAGGGACAACCACTGATATTTGTAATGAAAGGAAGACACGTGAAATTTCTTTGCTAAAAGAGAGTTTCAACAACTTAAATATCATTTTACAGTGCCAATTATGCATGCAATTTTAAGCTTGGTTCTACAAAATATTAACCATACTCCTTAGGTTTGATAGTGGTCTCATTCAATGGGTTAAGACTAAACTTCAAATTGATGTACAAGACGAGGGTTTCAACAAATTTGGAACATAGGGTTCACAACACCAGTTTTTAGCGCCAAGTTCAAAATCAAATAGTGCACTCCAAGGAGATTGTTAGAAATTCTGTGACAAAATCCTTGAAAATCCGATTAAATGAAGGCGCTGAAAACCATAAAATTCCCCTTAACACATTTCTTATTTGAAATAATGAAAGATCTGTGCATGAGGTACTCAAAGGTATGCTGCGACCTTTCCTGGTGAGTTGGAAGAAAACACACCTGATCATTTCATGTGCTAACATTGGATCCACATGGGATGACATGCTCCCTGTGAGCTGCCAAGAACATGAAGACCTATGCCTGATACTGAGAAAATCCCTGCAACTTTATCCAAACCAAAAACTGAAAAAATCTTGAAGCCACCAATGTCTCCATTGGGATATGGAGTCTTATGTTGTTATGCTTTTACAAACAACACTAAACTGAAAAAACAAATACTCAAAAATACAAGTTTGTTTATATACATTCTTACTTCTAGCCAATTTTGTTGCCTGCTCAAGTGATATGGTAAAGTCAATAAAACCATTCAAGTAACTGGATCACAAACTGAAATATACTTTCATCTTTAAGCATATATATGGTTAAGAAGACTAGAGAATAGAAAAATAAATGAACTAAATGTCCATACTTACAACTATGAAAATCTGCCTTTATGAAGCCATAAATATAAGAATGATGACCTCAATACAACTCCATCTATATTTCCACAGGATCATCAAAATCATACGAGAGTACCTCTTTTTTATTTTCAAAAGAAATGGGTTGACTGTGTGTATAAACTACTCCTTTGACAATGTTGTATTCTCCATTCGAGAAGCTAATTTATGCAATCTGTTGGTCGTCATTTGGTGATAAAGGCAAGATCAACTGCTTCTGTAACTCTTTCTTTTCACCTCCATTATATTCCCAAGAATCATATTCATAAAAATCATATACAGGGACAATGTTGAGAGGTTCCAAAGATTTCATGAAGAAACTATGCTTATCATCATCACTAGAATATTCATAAAAAATAGGCTGATTATAAAAAAAATTGAATCTTGGTATTCATAATTTTTTGTTTCAAGATGTTCTTGAGATGATGGATGCATATCCGCAACTTGATCTTTATGATAATTTAGGGAAGCCTCTGTATCATAGTCAAAACTACTAGAGACATTTGAATCAAGGACAAATGTTTCTACAATGTTGTTATCACCAACATCCTTATAACCAGAAGGAATACAAATTGAATCCTGGATGTATGCTTCAAATTCTTTACAACAGTTTTTAAAATGAATATTAGTTGGATAATTTTTTTTGTAACGATGATGAAAAACAATGTGAAACTCCTTCAAAAAATGAATGCTATCATTAAGGAGGGATTGCCACCATTCACGAGCATGTTCTCCTAAAGAAAATATGAACATCTTCATTAAGACATCCCCGTGAACAAAATCATTTCCAAGCATGCATCTATGAAAATTTAATAAGTGCTCACCGAGATTATCATACTTTCTTCCTCTGAATCTGGGAAGATAGTCATCCCATTAAGCTATAGTAGGCACTGGATGTGGAAAACCAACTATGTTTGAGAAATCACAAAATGCATACCTCTGAGCAAGGATACCATCCCTTGTCATTTCCATCCTGTATCAGTGAAGTCGCCAACATGTTATTTCTTCATGGAGTGGAGTCGCCAGTTGAATGATGCAGTCTCTATTATGTGACCAGACCTTGTTCACCATCAAAGATTGGATATGTTCTACATCATTCTCCCAGGGAATATTACTTCATTTCCGTCCCCTGCAGTGGTGCCAAAAATGTTAGCACTAGAAGTCACACCTATATTACTATAGGTGTAATCCTAGTACCCATCAGAATATAAATTGATTGAATTGGTTTGATTAGCTGGATCAACAAGACTATGAAAGAAAGAGAGAGGTAAACAAAATATATGTAGAGGCATTCCATTGGGCATGGAGTCATAACATCCTACAGATAAAAGGAAATCAAACTGTTTACCAGAAAAAAAGGGATCTATAATGATGAGTAGAAGCATAGTGAATATGACAAAAGGAAGAACATCCATTGTACATAGATCCATTTTGAAAACATATTAAATATTGCTTAAACAATAAACAATGATTTAATGGGAAAGCTACAATAAATCCTCTGTTGTTCATGAATCCATCAATCAATGGAAGCTATGATCCTCAAAACTTGCAATATATTTAAGCAAGAAGATAAAAAATAAATGGGAAAACAAAGAAGACAATCTGATAAAAAATTCTCATGAATCTTTAATGGTAAAAATGTTGATTACAAACAGACCCTCGGGCTTACAAATGAGCAACTAAAATGCTCCTCTAGCTCTCTCCTCTCTTGGATCATGAATCCAACCCTTTCCTTATCAAAATCCACTTTAATATATAATTAATGATCTCTCTCTACCCTAGGGAGGTCGAAACCAATGAGATACATAGGATCCTCCTCCATTTAGGAGTCTTTTACAAAATATTCCCTCATGTCAAAATAAATCCTAGGAAACTATTTGAACCTTCCCTGACAGCTGGAAAGCTTCCCATAGCTCGTATTTGTTAGTCTGTTAGAGTTTGCATCACCTTTGACAACATGCGCTGTGAACTTTCCTGTAGGTGATTATTTTGAATTTTCTCCAAAAATACGAATTGGGTCAGGATGATTTTTTGTCAGCTAGTCAATGATAATGTGGCGCGTCTCCACACCAAATTTCAGAAGAACCCATATTTTTATTCAAAAGTTATTATCAAAACATGACTCTATTGTGTGCTAATTGCTACAAACTGTCCCAAATTACCAGTGAGTCCAGGTGTTGCGAACTTTCCGGTAGAAGTCTATTTTTATTTTTGAAAAAGCTTGAAGACCTTAAAACTTCTACCAAGAGTCTAGACATGCAACAAACTCATTATCTTTAAATATCCTTGGAGAAAATCACAAAAATGCTAAGTCTAGCTCAAAACTCATAACCATCATTAATTGTTGTAAAAGCATGTAACATAAAACTTATACAAAAATGATGTTGGTTTTCGAAGATCCTTTGTATTTATATTTTTGTTCTGGAGATTGTTCTGGTAGCCACCTTGTCCAAATATTATACACCTCAGTGGTATGAAATATAACACATTTCATAAGGGAGGATAAAAGGGACAACCACCGAGATTTGTAATGAAAGGAAGACAAGTGAAATTTCTTTGCTAAAATAGAGTTTCAACAACATAAATATCAGTTTGCAACGCCAATGATGTATGCAATTTTAATCTTGGTTCTACAAAATATTAAACATACTCCTCAGGTTTGATAGTGGTCTCATTCAATGGGTTAATACTAAACTTCAAGTTGATGTAGAAGACGCGGTTTCAACAATTCTAGAACAGAGGGTTCGCAGCTCCAGTCTGCAGTGCTAGTTCGCAGCGCTTAGTTTGCAATGCTAGTTTGCAGCACTTAGTTTGCAACGCCAATTTCAAAATCAAATAGTGAATTCCAAGGAGATTGTTAGAAATTATGTGACAAAATCCTTGAAAATCCAATTAAATGAAGGCACTGAAAACCATAAAAATTCCCCTTGACACGTTTCTTATTTGAAATAATGAAAGATGAGTGCATGAGGTACTCAAAGGTACGTTGCGAACTTTCCTGGTGATTTGGAAAGAAACACACCTGACCATTTCATGTGCTAACATATACTTTGTAGAATGTTGTAGATACATTGAAAAAATATATGAGCACATGTAGATTCAAGTGGCGTTATGAGTTTATTGGCCTTATGGCTCCTAGAAATTAGCTCACAGTTTGATGCATTCTCCCTTAGACTCTTGCAAGGTATATGACAAGTCAGGGAATGTTGGGATAGGTGTGTCATAAACCTTGCAATTCTGTATCAAATAAGTTCTCTCGATGAATGTTAAGTAGTAATAGGGAATACATAATGAGCAATAACATGCAATCAAATGCTAAGTAGGAGTAGGGAATTAATGTTGAGCAACAATAGTTTCCCAATTAATTGATGTGGTTCCAAACATGTAGAATTTGAAAACCATAAATGTTTTATGGTTTTCTTATGCCCATTTATTGGGTTCTTGGGTTGGAGGTAATGTGAGAGTTTTTTAACTTATTATTATGATGCTGAAATTTATCTATAACTATTATGCTACTGAATACTCCTATTGAGAGTAAGGAGACTCTATAATGTATTGTAACCAATTGTTAGTTGTCGAATAATACATGGAGCATGCTTTGGAATGTGGGTTTTTTTCTCTCAAAAGGGGGTTTCCCCAAAAATTATAATTTAATGGTTATATGTTTATGTGTTGTTTATCACCGCAACTGTATTTATTTAGTTCTCTGCACATTCTTCTCTAATTGATCAGTGTAGGAAGAATATTCCGCATCTTTGCTTCCTTTCAAAATTGAACCATAAAATTAAACCACATCAACTATTTAAACCATATGAAAGGAAAAAATAAATGAGTCCATCATATGCAACATAAAATCAATCATGTTGACCACCATATAATCAACCATAAATTCCATATACAAGATAGTCAATATTATCAACCATATCCACCATACACATTGTAGTCAGGTGTAAATATTAAAAAGTCAACCATATCTACCATAAATTCAACCATAGTAACAATATACAGTTAGCCATAAAAAATATATATTGACCAACATATAATCAATCATAAAGTCCATATAGAGTGTAGTCAACCTTATCAATCATATCCACCATTTAGAGAATATAAAAGTCAACCATAAAGACCAAATATAATGTAGTCAACTATATAGATCATAAGGCGAACCATATCAACCATATATAGTTAACTATATCTACCATTTAGACCATATAGAATGTAGTGAAACATGTCAACTATGTCAACCATTTAAAATTCAATAATAATGCCAACCAAATTAATATTAATTTATTATTATTTATTGATATTAATAATTAATATATGGTGAACTATATATATTCACATATAGATCAAATAAATAGAGAAGGAATATGTAGAAACAAAGTGAGTAAGAAAATGAAGGAGCATATAAGTGGAAGTAGATCAACCATGGAAATGGTAGTGACAAAGGAGGAGTTTCAATGAGACCTCAAAGTAATTATGTAGGCTACATTTGGTAAGCCCACCCCTACATGATGCTCCATGTTTCTTTGTGGCATTAATCTAACATTGGTATCCACTATTGCAATGACCGCTTCTTCTATACTATTCCTCATACATCTTTTGTTGAAGTCGTCTAAAAGTACATATATGCCCTAGGAAATTTTCTTGTTCATTATGAATTCATTTCCAGTAGGCATAATTTGAATCAAGGTGATTGGTAGGAGATTGCATGCAATGGTGTCGAGTTACTCTTAATATTGGGATGAGTTCTCTCATCACAAAAGAGTTCATGCATATTAAATTTTTGGTATTCTTTAACCAATTAAGATATAGGATGAGGAGGAATAAGGTCTAGGGTAAGATATAGGATGAGGAGGAATAAGGTCTAGGGTTTTTGTAGGATGGATGAAGGCTATCAACTCATGGATTATTCATATGATCCCATTGAGGGGTGGGCCTATGGACTCATCATGGGTTTTGTCATCTTAGGGAGACAAAATGTATATGGAGGGAATATATTTAAACTTTTTAACTAGAGTCACGAGAGGGTGACAATGATGTATTGGATTAGTAGTCAGGTGATGTTAGAAATATTAATTATTTTGGACTGAAGAAGTTAGTTTTGGGAATATTTCTTTTGTTTCCTACATAGGAGGAAGTATTGAAGAAAGGTGTGATGAAATATATTATAATTATGTTTGTAATCTAGTTCAAGAGGTGATAAGTTCTCTCAATGTGACAAATCCTAGGTCGAAGGAGGGTACAAATTTTTTACCATTTACAATTTTAGGCAATCTCAAGGAACTTATGAAATTTAGGGCTAGGGTTCGAGAGGAAAACATTTTTAACTCATCACAAGGAGATATATAGGTTAGAGGGTATGTGGAGAAGTTAGCCAATGACTGAGGTTTCTTTGGGTTTCTGAATGTTGTTTCAAGGATTCTGGATCCGGTTTAGTTTATTCTCATAATGTTTGGGGTTTTAAGCTTGTTTTCACTGCATGCAAATAATTTTGTTGCTAGAACAATGTTCTTCATTGCATTAATGGTAAAGACTGCAATTACAATAAATGGAATAATGGAATATAAGAAAACACTACTAAACTTCTCCAAACTCTTTAGATTGATCTTTATAAGTCTAGATCTAACCTGGAATACACATGCATGTAAAGGAAATACCATATATACTACATGCGAGTGTGGGTTTGTTGCATGCAAGTCCAAATATGTTTTTGGATGGAAGATACGTTGCATGCATGGTGAAATATGATGCATGCACTGAGAATACACTACATGCAAGTCCAAATATGTTGTTGGATGGAAGATACCTTGCATGCACAGTGAAATATGCTCCATGCAATGAGAATACACTGCATGCAATGGAAATATGTTGAAAATGTTTTCACTGATGAATAGAGAATATCCTGTGGATAAATATACTACGTGCAAGTAAAGGAAATACCAGATCTTCTACATGCGAGTGTGTATCTATTGCATGCAAGTACAAATATGCTATTGGATGGAAGATATGTTGCATGCAATGAGAATACACATATATACTATTGTTTGATGGTATAACATCCCTCCTGAACCTCTACTCCTCCCTCTGGATAAATCTTGTAACTCCCACGCCCTCCAAGCACCAAGGGAGAAATCTCTGAACCTCCCTGATTGATGTGAATCCCTCTGAATGGATCCAATGATGTATCTACTGCAATCCTGAAGAACAATGGAGAATCTAGATGATCCTCCCGACTAACTAGGGTGTGTCTTCCAACACCGATATCAATCACCGTGGTGGTTTCTCCATGGAAATCCACAAAATACCACAAAGTCACCTAACTTCTCTCTGCAATCCAATTTTCAATCTCAATATTCGATAATGAGAGGAATTAGGGTTATCCTCCCCTTTATACTTGAACCTCATTCTAATTCCTCGGTCACTTTATTTAATTAAAGTGACTTTTCCTAAGTTTGACTTTAATTATTCTTTTAAGTCATTTAATCACCTTTTTCCCACTTTATTACTTAATGTCACTTTCAACTTAGGATTTTTTGGTAAATGACACTAAATAATTATTTTATTCCCCTTTTCTCCTGACTATAGCCTATGGGAATCAATATAGGATATTGAGTCACTCATCTTGGACTCATCATTGGGAAAGGGAGATTATATTCCTCCTTTCCCAAGATTTCTTGTCGTCAAGCAACTACAAGCTAGGGTGTTGTAGAATCTTCTCTCCCTCCCATATAGTGTTCTCTACTGGAAAACCTCTCCACCTAATTAGACACTCCCTGATAATTTGACTCCTCAACTTCCACTTCCTTATCTCCAAAACCTCCTCGGGGTCCAACTCCAAATGAACTTATTCATCTAATGGGGGTAACTCCATGGAAGTAGTAATATGTTGTACTAAATCCTTTTTAAGGAATGACACATGAAACACATTATGGATTTTACTTCCCTTCGACAAGTTGAGATCATAAGCCACCTCACGCACTCACCTGATAATCCTGTAAGGGCCATAGAATCTTGGCATTAGTTTCTCTACCCCACTTCTTTTCAACGAAGATTGTCTGTAAGGTTATAACCTCAAAAATACCAAGTCTTCGTCAATGTTGCGCTTGACCTAGTGCTTATCTGCATATAAATTTTGTTGATTCTATGATGCCTATAAATTCTCCTTAAGGATCTTGAGGATATCCTGACTCTCCTCTATCCAGTCTTTGGCTTTGGGAGCCATGTTGTCTCCAAATACCACATCTAAAAATGATGGAGAATTCTATCCATACAATGCTATGATGGGTGTCATCTGAATGAACATGTGATAGGTATTGTTATAACAATTTTCTCCCATGTGTAACCACTTAGTCCATGCTTGTTGCTTCCCCCCCACAAAGTTCCTCATATATCCTTCCACCCACTTGTTTACTATCTCGATTTTCCTGTCTATCTGTGGATGATAGCTGGTGCTCGGTGTCAAATCTATACCTACTAACCTGAACATGTCCTTCCATAAAGCACTGATAATTTTTTTTTCCTTGTCACTGACTATGTACCTCAAAAATCCATGGATTTTGAAAACCTCCCTGAAGAAAAACTCTACAACTTGTGTTGCCTTGTACTCTGAAGGTGTCACAAAAAAAAGTGTGAAATTAGTCAATATATCGACCACTACATAAATACAGTCTCTACCCTGCACCTTGGGTAGTCCCATGATGAAATCCATCGAAATTCTCTACCATTTCTTCTCTGGGATGAGTAACGACTAAAATAACCCTGTAGGATGTGTTTTATCTAACTTTTTCTGCTGACAAGTCGCACACTCTCTAACGTGACTCAACACATAATATTTGAGACCCTTCCACGAGAATATTGTAAGTTTTAAACCTGTGAAGTAAATCAATCCATATATATTCTTAAGTAAAACAAAATTTAATCAATGGCTCATACACATAGTACATAGAGATTTTATACCGGAAACCCTCAACCGGGAAAAACCTTTCTTATATTCATTATCGAATTTCACCATTCACCATACAATATATACAATGTTTTTAGGTATTCTGTAGATACCAAAACCCTAATCCCTTAATCAGGGATTAATTTAGTAAACCACTAAAAATAGAAAAAACCGCCCAAAACAAAATTTTCGAGGCGTTGCCTTGAACGCTGCGTGTAACCATGGGGGCATACCTGCCCCCCCTGGGACCCCCCTAGGAAAGCGCCCGATGCACACGACACAACGAACACTACTAGAGGGATCGTCAGATGCAGTTGTCGAACCTGACGCACCCACACACACACATGCAAAGAATATAACACCACTTAGTCCATGCTTGTTGCTGCCCCCCCACAAAGTTCCTCATATATCCTTCCACCCACTTGTTTACTATCTCAATTTTCTTGTCTATCTGTGGATGATAGCTGGTGCTCGGTGTCAAATTTGTACCTACTAACCTGAACATCTCTTGCCAGAAAGAACTGATAATTTTTTTGTCACTGTCACTGACTATGTACCTCGAAAATCCATGGAGTTTGAAAACCTCCCTGAAGAAAAACTCTGCAACTTGTGTTGCCTTGTATTCTGAAGGTGTCATAAAAAAAAGTGTGAAATTGGTCAATATATCGATCACTACATAAATACAGTCTCTACCCTGCACCTTGGGTAGTCCCATGATGAAATCCATCGAAATTCTCTCCCATTTTCCCTCTGGGATGAGTAATGACTAAAATAACCCTACAGGATGTGTTTTCTCTAACTTGTTCTGCTGACAAGTTGCGCACTCTTTGATGTGACTCAACACATCATATTTGAGACCCTTCCACGGGAATATCTCCCCGATTCACCTGTAAGTTTTAAAATACCCCTGATGCCTTGTAGGTGGCGAATCATGTGTTCGATTCAAAACCTTCTTTTTGAGCCCATATTTTGGAACCAAGTAGATCCGATCTTTATAGAATATGGCATCATATAAGACTTGGTATCTGTCATCTTGTACTTGTCCATTCATCACCTCACAAGATAATTGCTTCTTGGGTTACTCCACCAATAAGTGAGCCTTCCAATCAACTGATATCTCTAATAATGAACAACTTGTTGGTCTAGCCCCCTCATCCAGCTCAATACTATTCTCAAACCCTCTGTCTTAAGGTCACCCTGGAGGAATTTGTCCAAAAACCTGCTCATGCTTCCCTAGCAATGCTTGTATCTTTGTGTGGTACCTATATCTGCCATATGCTAATATTTGCGTAGTGATCAAGAACTTGACTACATATGCTATATCATCGTGCCTGAATATTATCTCCATCCTATTTATTGAAACTGTCCTCAGTTTCCCATTGTAATTTATCCTAAACACCACCTTCTTTCCCTCAGCATATCTGAATCCCATATCCAAAGTTTGATAGTTCATGGTGATCTTGTCCAACAAATACAACCACTGGACCCCCAAGACTATATCTGTAACAGATAGGTCAACTACATAAAAAATGTCGGTCACTGAGTAATTTCCTAATTTCAATACCAGATTCAAAATTATGTCTCAACATGTCATGTTGTAGCCATATGATACTACTACGTTGAATCCCTCAAACTCCTCTATCTACAATCCTTTCCTGGCCACCAATGACACGTCAATAAAGTTGTGGGTCATTCCACCATCCACAAAGGTCGCGACTCTCTGTCCATGAATGCATCTCTTGATCATGAGGGTGTTGTATCAGGGAGATCCTAATAGAGTCACTATGATTACACCCTTAACCGACACACATGGATTTTCCTCCTCACATGGTGATGCCCCCATCTATGGTTGTGTCCTGTGTCTCATGAGGATGATCCTCTCCTAAGATGTTGGAATCACTTTCATGTGTAGGTCATGTTGTCTCCTCCTCATCACTATCTGAGACCTCTATATCATAGACCTTTCCTTTTCCCATGCACCCCTGGCCTCACACCCAAGGCTCTTTTCATATGAAGCAAAGTTCTTCCTCATTAACTCCCATCGAGTCTGATCATCAAGCTTATCCTTCTCTTTCCACTCCCTCTGAAAGGGGTTTTGGTGTTTGTCTCTTTGTGGGATGAAGGGTTTTGGAAAATTCTTGTGCTTCGAAACTACACCCTCCATGTATCTAGTGCATATGACAACATCTTGCAGTGTGTTTGATTTGAATGCTTTCACCCATCCTCTCAATGGTTCTGAGATCCCCTCAGTGAAAAACATAATCAAACACTGCTCTAACACATATGATATTGTCACTGCCAACCTCTCAAATACTGTAATGAATGATTCCACTGACCCTGTCTGTCGCAATTGTGCCAAATATCTAAAGTGAATCTCTATATCCTTTTTATCAAAGCGATACATAACCTTCTCTATGAAATCCCTGTAATGTGTAATGTGATTGTGACCCAAGTTCACCAATAAGTGATACCACCACTCATGGGCCTCCCCCTTAAGATGTGAAGTGGTGAAATTGATGGCTTCTGATTCAGACACTTGGTTGAGCTAGAAATAGGTATCAAGCATCTACACCCATGCTCTGGCTGAGCATTTAGTATACCCATCAAAGGAGGGGATTGACAGTTTCCCAACCTTCCTAATGAAATAAATATTATGTTGTGCTCCTCTCGACAAGTCTTTCGGTCTATTTATGTACTTTATGGTACAAAACTCCTGTAAAATCATATCTGCATGAAACTCAAGACCTAGAGCCATATACTCTATCATATAATCTATGAAATTCTCTGCTAGCTGTCCCCGTCCCTGGTTCCATGTCTGTTGTCCTCCCTGGAAGTGAGGGAAAAGTGGTATATGAATTTTTCTCACTGATGTAGTGTAAGTGTTAGTAGGTGAATGCTTGTCGTTGGCCCCTATTGCGTTCCCATTGGAACCACTCACTCCACCTATGCCACTTGCACCAATGTTACCCATGTTGCTCTTAATTTCCTTTGTACTGGTTGTCATCTGTGTAATAGTCTGCATCATCAAATCCTAGCCCCTGGCAAGGTCATTCAATATCCTCAATGTACTATCCAATGGTGGGGCTTGGCCCTTTCCTTTGTCTTCTAGATGGTCATGCATGTCACCCATTTCTTCTTTTGCCTCTACTTCTGTCTCTGAACTGATATAAATATCTTCCTCTGATTTGGTCTCCGAATAAATGTGGAAAGGATTATAATCCTCTCTCTGTCTACACTACTTCCTTTCTCTTTTGTCCTCTCTCGTTTATGTGACATACTCGTCTCCAATGTGTCCTTTGAACTATGTATAGTGTTCCCTGACTCCCTGAATCATGAGTTGTTTTACTCAGAGGTTAGCAAGATATCCAACTCTGATACCACTGAAATATCCCAAATATTGATTTGGCTATCTAACTAAGGTTTCTTTGGGTTTCTAAATGCAGTTTCAAGGATTCTAGATACGATTTAGTTTATTCTAATAATGTTTGGGGTTTTAATCTTGTTTTCTCTGCATGCAAATAGTTTTGTTTCCAGAACAATATTTTTTATTGCATTAATGGTAAAGATTGAAATTACAATAAATAAAATATTGGAATATAAGCAAAAAACGGCTAAATTGCTCAAAAATCTTCAGATTGATCTTTATAAGTATATATCTAACCTTGAATATACATGAATTGAAAGGAAATACACGATCTGCTACATGTGAGTGTGGGTTTGTTGCATGAAAGTACAAATATTTTGTTTGATGGAAGATATCCTGCATGCACGGTGAAATATGTTGCATGCACTGAGAATACGCTGCATGCAAGTCCAAATATGTTGTTGGATGGAAGATACGTTGCATGCATGGTGAAATATGTTGCATGCACTGAGAATACATTTCATGCAATGGAAATACAATGAAAATGTTGTCACCGATGAATGGTGAATCTCCTATGGATAGATCTGCTACATGTGAGTAAAGGAAATACCTGATATGCTACATGCGAGTGTGGATTTGTCACATGCAAGTCCAAATATGTTATTGAATGGAATATAAACTACATGCACAAGGAAATGTGTTGCATGCAATGAGAATATGTAGATATGCTAATGTCTGATGGGATAACGTCCCTCCCGAACCTCCACACCTCCCTCTAGATAAATCGTGTAACTCTCGCACCCTCCAAGCACCAAGGGAGAATATCTGAACCTCCGTGACTAATGCAAATCCCTCTGAATGGATCCAATGTTGTATTTGCTGCAATCCTGAAGAACGATGGATAATATGGATGATCTTCACGACTAACTAGGGTGTGTCTTCCAACACCAAAATCAATCACATTGGTGGTTTCTCTATGGAAATCCACAAAATACCACAAAGTCGCTTGAATTCTCTTTGCAATCCAATTTTCAATCTCAATATTCGATAATGAGAGGAATTAGGGTTATCCTCCGCTTTATATTTGATCCCCATTATAATTCCTTGTTCACTTTATTTAATTAAAGTGTATTTTCCTAAGTTTGACTTTAATTATTCTTTTAAGTAACGTAATCACCTTTTTCCCACTTTATTACTTAATGTCACTTTCAACTTAGGATTGTCTCGTAAATGACACTAAATAATTCTTTTATTCCATTTTTGGGGAAGCCCTTGCACGATAGAGGAATGAGATGATGGAGAATTTCATCGAGATCCTTTGATGACTGTTGACAACAATCGAGGTACCTTCGAAAAGAAACCATTTTGAGGTGCAACACCCTTCAAGGTACAAGCTAACTTTGACATTCCTTTATTTGAAGGAAAGATATATGCAGATGCTTTGGAGAAATGGTTAAATCTGTTAAAGGGTTATTACTCTATTAAAAAAAATTAGACATCGAGAAGATCACCTTTGTGCTCCTTAAGGCCCTCCCCATGTCAAATATTGGTGGGAAATTTATTGGGAGAGACACGACGGATATGAGTCTACAATATTTAGGAAAAAATCCACCTAGGTGGATTTTGTTGATGCCCTCAAGGATGGGTTCTACCATTTTGGAAACCATGATGACCAATACACGAGATGGACAACTCTGCATCAATAGAGAGACCAAACGATGTTAGAGTACACTAATAACTTCCATACCTTGCACTTAAATCTAGGTATAAAAGACTATGAAAGACACCTGGTTTTGAAGTACTGCAATGATCAACATAGGTGCATCCAAATAGAGATGGATTTCTTGGACCTCTCCTCACTAGGAATCACTTAATGATAAGCTGACAAAATCAAGAAAAAAATTAAGTAGAGAAATATGTAGTACTTTGGGTTTGAAAATCCACCACAATAGAATCATGGTAAAGGTGGCCCTAACTCATAAAACAAAGGATGGAGCAAGGATATAAAACCTCAAGACAACTAGCCCAAGTCCTAGGAAAATAAGGGTAATGGGAAGTCAAAGAAGGACACTATAAAGTGGCGTGAATTTGACGCAGACCGCACCCTCTACCTCGACAGAGGCCTCTGCGCTGACCTCTCGATCTTAAGGATCGTTCTAATTCCAACTTCTGAGCCGGAGTGGCTCCTTCGACTATTCAATGGAATCTCCTTCAGATAATTGGCCCACAGGTCTTTTCTGCGCCTCGCAGTCTCTAGGCCCGGTCACTGTTCTCTTTACGATAGAAGAATAGAAAATCAGGTTTCGGGGTTTTCAAACTCCCAATGTCATAACCCTTTGGCTCCCGATCTCCCAATCTCCATTTTCCCAATATACTATAATCTCCGATCAGCCTTTGGGCTAGGCTCGTGGTCCACACGACCTCTTTTCACATGACCTCCGTCTTACCACCTTTCGGGATTTCAGGGTTTCTGATGTCGAGATGTAGGTGACCTCTCGTCCTCCGGATTCCTGACTCTCCAAATCCCGATGTGACATCACTAGGATTCCCTTCCACCGTGAACACAATCAACGGTCGTGATCGGTCACTAAAATCAATGGCCCCAGATCTCCCTTGGGGTTTCACGACCTCAATTGCCGAAGGGCTTTTACCTCCACTTTCCCCAATCTCTCGAAAGATGATTCCCTGATATGAATCTTCTCTGGGAATTTCTTCGAAAGTCGAGATCGATGCCACGCGTCCTCAAGGATGGACGGTCCTTGCAACTTCATGGTTTTCACTGTGGAAATTCCTGATACCTCACTATGGAGAGATGACGTCAACAAGGTCCCACATGGGACTCTCTTTCCTTTCGGAAAATCGGACTTCGCGATTTCGAAATGCAAGTTCTCCTTGTCTCCCTGACTCGCGAAATGCCGATCCCCGACTTCCCTTGGATTTTTGACACGCGTCCCAAGTGGATGGACGGTTCATATCAACCCTCGGGTTTCACCAATTATATAAACCCAATTCACTTACCTATGTGAGTCCCGATGACCGAAATTCCAATGGCCACGCCTCGAGTCGGAACTTTCCTCCTTCCGTTCACGAAGCTTAAACTCCGTGCAACTCCTGGTCAATCCAACGGCTGGCGGGTGTCTATGTGACGATCCGACAGTCCACAATCTCATGAGCTTGAACTCCGGACGCAACCGTAACCTCCTCGCTTCTCTGGCAGATCTGATGGCTGACGAGATTTCACTAATCCTCCCCACAGATTTTCTGACTGTCGGCCTCTTCCCTTTGATGATTTCTATGAATGATTTGAGTATTCTTCCTCAACTTCTCCGCCATGCGCAAACTTACAACGCCTTTCTTAACACTTCCAGTTGCAACTTCTCTGTACTATCCTTAAATGGATTAGAAGGCCTTATCCCTCCTGAGCTTTCTCCCAACTCAAAGTCTTGTAGAAGAATCTCGCACGCACTCCTTACGGCGACTCTCAGACACTTCCAAGTGCTGAATACCTTCGACTCTGTGCACTCCTGCAGCAATAGTCTCTCACACCTTACTCAGGTTCGCAACCCTGAGGCCTTACTTTGCCTGCGCACTCCTTGCACGGCTCCTGTGCCTGTCTGCACTTTTGAGAGAATGAGAACAAAAGTTACTCTATCTAAACCCTCTGTCAACGCACTCCTTGCGGACACTTCGACTGCACTCCTGGCAGGAACCTCTATCTTAGATAGAGAAACAATTGAAACTCATTCCTCCTTCCTCTCAGACTTCAACTCAAACATGAAATCATATACAGCACATAAAGAAAATGTATAACAGGAAACAGACATCAAACGAGCATATCATTTAGCATCAATACACAGAGAATAACACAAACCATGAATTTGAATCAACTTCTTTCTATTAATCCAAAAATATGTACATGGGTGTTCTTACACAACTCTCTACATGCTCTTGCTCTTCCTTCTCCATAATAATGTTATAATGCACAATGAGGGTGTCTATATCCCGTTTCCCTCTTGCGCTCTCAAACTGTCTAATCTAGAGTTTATTTCTATCTACCTGCATTAAATACTATAAATGCCTCCTACCTACTAAGGACGAGAGTGAGCTTCTCAAGATCTGATTACAATATACAAGTGCGCCTCATCTTAATGGCTCATTTAAGATCGTGCAACAATTTCCAAGGTGATTTCAAAATTTGTGCTGGCTTGTCTAGCTGTCCTTTTGGTTTCCGCGCTGGCTCGCTTGACGTGGGAGATGCTCCTGCATCATACTCCCTCGCTTGAAAACTTTCATGGGATCCTGTCCATGAGCTCCTGTACGGTCTATCCATGCTTCTGTATCTCTGCTTCATTCTCCCAGTTGGCATATTCAACTGGATGTCCCTTCCACTTGACCAAGTATTCAAATTATTGCCTTCTTCTGGTCTTCTTGCCAATTCTTTTGTCTAGTATGATTTTTATCTGTGGCTTCTCTGAAACTGGCATCTTCTTTCACCACTAAATCACTGGCTACTCATCTCCAGTGCTTGCTTCTCCAACTCTATATGGGTACAAATCTAAGACATTGAATATCGGAGAAATTCTGATCCCATCGGGTAATTCAATCTCGTAAGCATTTGTCCGAATTTTCTTCAAGACCTTGCAGGGTCCAATTTTCTTCATCTTCAGTTTGTTATACGTTCCTCTCGAGAACCTTTCTTTTCTCAAATGTGCCAGAACCAGATCACCAACCTCAAACTGAAGTTGTCTTCTATGCTGATCTGCTCTTCGCTTATACTCTTGACTTGAATTCTGTAATCGCTCCTTCACCTGGCTGTGAAGTTCTTTCTTTGCCTCTGTGAAATCTTCTGCACTAGCACTCCTAGTCGCATTCTGTTCTGAATCTCTCAATTCAGAAATTCCTCTCAGCTGCATGCCATAAAAAATCTGAAATGGACTCTGGCCCGTGCTCCGATTCACTCAGTCGTTGTATGTAAATTCTGCCTGCGACAATATACTATCCCACTGGCTATGGTGTTCTATCACCAGACTCCTCAGCAAGTCTCCCAGGCTTCTGTTTACCGCTTCTGTCTGCCCATCTATCTGAGGATGATAAGCTGAACTAAACAACAAGTTAGTTCCTAGCTTCTTCCATAAGGTCCTCCAAAAATGCCCTATGAATTTGGTGTCTCGATCCGAAACTATACTCCTTGGTAAGCCATGATGACGAATGACCTCTTTGAAAAACAGATTTGCAATGTGAGTTGCATCACTAGTTTTCTGACATAGGATGAAGTGTACCATCTTGGAAAATCTATCCACCACCACAAAGATTGAATCACAACCTCTTTGTGTTCTTGGCAACCCCAATACAAAATCCATGCTAATCGCATCCCACGACCTTTCTGGTATGGGTAATGGTTGATAGAATTCTGCATTTTGCCTCTTCCCCTTCGAATGCTGACAAATTCTACACCTGTCCACAAATATTTTGACATCTTCTCGCATTCCCGGCCAAAAATATGACTCGTTCAACTTTGCGAACGTCTTGTCATGGCCAAAGTGCCCTGCCAATCCTCCACTGTGTTTTTCCTTCAACAGATTCTCCCTCATGGAGCATTTTGGAATACACAGTTGATTACCTCTGAACAATAATCCTTCCTGGATCATATACTCTATCCATGGGCTTCTGTCTCTGAGAATTGGATTCTGAGCTGCTTCATATGCCTCCTTAAAATCCTGATCATCAACGTACATGTTCCTGAGATCATCAAAACCCAATGTTTTGACTCTTAACTCCTGCAACAACAAACACTTCCTGCTCAAAGCATCAACAACTTTGTTAGCAGTACTAGAAATATGTTTAATCACAAAAGTGAAATTTTGCATATATTCAACCCATTTGACATGTTTCTGATTCAACTTTTCCCGTTGAGTCACAAACTGCAGTGCATGATTGTCACTGTACAAGACAAACTCTTTCGGTATCAAGTAATGCCTCCATTTCTTCAGTGCCTATATGATAGCGTAAAATTTCTTATCATAAGTGGAATATTTCAACTTTGCTTCATTCAGCTTCTCGCTGAAATACGCTATCGGTCTGTCTTCCTGACTCAAGACTGCTCCGATTGTAAATCCTCTTGCATCGCATTTCACCTGAAATGTCTTTTGGAAATCCGACAACACCAAAACTGGTTGTTCTGTGATCTTCCTCTTCAACAGATTAAAACTCTTCTCAGCCTCTTTAGTCCAGTGAAAAGACTTATGTCTTTTCTTCACTGTATCCATCATCGCTGCGCTAATTCCACTGAAATTCCTGATGAATTTTCAGTAGAAACTAGCCAATCCCTGAAAACTTCTCACCTCAAAAACATTCTTCGGTGATGGCCAATTCTTGATCACTTTCACCTTATCTGGATCCATCCTCAACTCATTTGCAGAAATAACAAACCCCAAGTAAATGAGTTATGTCTTCATGAATGAGGACTTCTTCATGTTTATCAACAACTTCTCCTGCTGCAATTTCTGCATCACTGTAGCCAAATGCTTCAGATTCTCCGCTGCTATTTTACTGAAAACCAGTATGTCATCCAAATACACAATGACAAATTTCCCGATGAATTCCTTCAGGACTTCGTTCATCAACCTCATGAAGGTACTCGACGCATTTGTTAAGACAAATGGCATAACAAGCCATTCATACAACCCCTCGTTGGTTTTGAATGCTGTCTTCCATTCATCACCCTCTCTCATGCGAATCCGGTGATAACCGCTTTTCAAATCAATCTTTGAAAAATATTTGGCTCCGCTCAAGCAATCCATCAAATCATCCATCCTCGGCAATGGAAATATGTACATGATGGTTATCTTATTAATCTCCCTCGAGTCAATACACATCCTCCAGCCTCCGTCTTTCTTCCGACTGAGCACTGTTGGAACAACACATGGACTCAAGCTCTCCCTGACCAAACCTTTGTCCAACAACTCCTGGACTTGTCTTTTTACCTCTTCATTCTCTTGCGGCGTCAATCTGTACGCGACTTTGTTTGGAAAACTAGCTCCTGGTATGAGATCAATGTGATGACTCACACTTCTGATCGGTAATTCATCCACTACAATGTCAACGAACTCTTCCAGCAGTTCCTGAACCTCCTCTGGTAAATCATCCACTCTTGTGCTAGTCAGAACAATTTTTGGTTTTCTGACCACGATGAACTGTGGATCCTCCTTCTTCTTAACCTCTGTAAGAAGTTCTTTCCCACTCATGAGAAGTACAATGTTGCTTACTTCCGGTTTCACTTCCTTATCCTTGATTGGAAGCAACATGTGTGTCCTTCCATTCTTCTCCAGGGTGTATGTGTTCATTCTCCCATAATGAATCACATTTCTATCATATTGCCATGGTCTCCCCAACAATAGATGACAAACATCCATAGGAATAACATCACATAAAATATTATCACTATATCCTCCTATCTTGAATTCAAATAAACACTGCTTAGTGACATTTACCTGATGTCCTTTTTGTAGCCATGAAACTCTATATGGACTCGGATGTTCAATCATTTCCAACTCCAACTTTTCTACCATCTATGTAGATACGAGATTATCCGTGCTACCACTGACTACAATGACCTTGCACACCCTGTCCTTGGTTTTGCAAGCAGTCCTAAAAAGACTGTTTCTTTGGAATGAACTCTCCACCTCCTTCTCAGGTGTCAAAAGGACTTTCCGCATCATCAACGATCTTCCGCCTTTAGCATCTTCTGCCTCCACATATCGCCTCTGTGCCTCGACGATGTGAGCTTCTCCAATGTCCTTCTTTTTATCTGGACACTCATAAGACTTGTGTCCATTCTTTCCACATGTGAAGCATGTGATTACTCCACCTCTTCCTCTTCCTCTTCCTCTAGTACGAGGAAAAGTGTTACTGTCAGCATAATATCCTCTCTGCTCATTATGCTTCCTTCTTTGTTCAACATATTCCTGCCCTCGCTGTGAGGTTCCACCTCTCTCAGTTTGTGTCTGAGGTTTCTTCCAGTCCTCCTTGGGCTTCTGATATCTATCCTGGGCAACTGATTTGCCTCTAGGTTGACTCCTGCCTCGGCCCCTCTGACTCTGCTTTCGGCTCAGCTTCTCTTCTTCTCTCAGAGCCATCTGATAAGCATCTTCCACCGTCTGGATGGTTACCATGCTCATCTCATCCTGAATCTCATATCTCAGGCCATTCATATACCTGGCTACTTTTTCATCATTGATTTCACGATGACCTGCCCTGATATTCAGCCTGTAAAATTCCTCAGTATATTCATTGGCTGCATCTTCTGCTGTGAATTCTTCATCTCCATGCCCAACATCATCTTCATTTTTGGACTCACTGATATCTCCTACATCAACTGTGCATTTTTATCTTATCTCCATGTCCACAAGTCTGGCGCGTATGTTATGCAGATCTCTTTCTACTTCTGGATTCTGCACCTGTCTACCCCTTCCTCTGGATGTCTCCCTTTACTCCTCTGGATCGGGTGATTGTATATCTCTTCTCCTTGGTGGCATTGTGAATCTTCCTTCTCCCTGCTATAGAAAGCAAAGAATATTTTCTAAGCTCTGATACCACTCTGACGCAGACCGCACCCTCTGCCTTGACAAAGACCTCTGCGCTGACCTCCCAGTCTTAAGGATCGTTCTAATTCCAACTTCTGAGACGGAGTGGCTCCTTCGATTATCCACTGGAATCTCCTTCAGATAATTGGCCCACAGGTCTTTTCTTCTCCTCGCAGCCTCTAGGCCCGGTCACTGTTCTCTTTACGATAGAAGAATAGAAAATTGGGTTTCGGGGTTTTCAAACTCCCAATGTCATAACCCTTTGGATCCCGATCTCCCGATCTCTGCTTTCCAAATATACTATAATCTTCGATCAGCCTCTGGGCTAGGCTCGTGGTCCACACGACCTCTTTTCACATGACCTCTGTCTTACCACCTTTCAGGATTTCGGGGTTTCTGATGTCGAGATGTAGGCGACCTCTCGTCCTCCGGATTCCCGACTCTCCGAATCCCGATGTGACGTCACTAGGATGCCCTTCCACCATGAACATAATCAACGGCCGTGATCGGTCACTAAAATCAACGGCCCCAGATCTCCCTCGGGGTTTTGGAACTTCAATTTCCGAAGGGCTTTTACCTCCACTTTCCCTGATCTCTTGAAATTCGATTCCCCGATATGAATCTTCTCCGGGACTTTCTCCGAAAGTTGAGATCGATGCCATGCGTCCTCAAGGATGGAAAGTCCTTGCAAATTCATGGTTTTCACTGTGGAAATTCCCGATACCTCGCTATGGAGAGATGACGTCAACAAGGTCCCACACGGGACTCTCTTTCCTTTCGAAAAATCGGACTTTGCGATTCCGAAATGCAAGTTCTCCTTGTCTTCCTGACTCGCGAAATGCCGATCCCTGACTTCCCTCGGATTTTTGACACGTGTCCCAAGTGGATGGACGGTTCAGATCAACCCTCGGGTTTCGCCAATTATATAAACCCAATTCAGTTACCTATGTGAGTCTCGATGACCGAAATGCCGATGGCCACGCCTCGAGTCAGAACTTTCCTCCTTCCGTTCACGAAGCTTAAACTCTGTGCGACTCCTGGTCAATCCAACGGCTGGCGGGTGTCTGTGTGACGATCCGACAGTCCACAATCTCCTGATCTTGAACTCCAGATGCAATCGTAACCTCCTCGCTTCTCTAGCAGATTTGACGGCTGGCGGGATTTCGCTAATCCTCCCCACAGATTTTCTGACCGTCGGCCTCTTCCCTTTGATGATTTCTATGAATGATCTGAGTATTCTTCCTCAACTTCTCTGCCACGCACAAAATTACGACGCCTTTATTAACACTTCCAGTTGTAACTTCTCTGCACTATCCTTAAATGGATTAGAAGGCCTTATCCCTCCTGACCTTTCTCCCAACTCAAAGTCTTGTAGAAGAATCTCGCATGCACTCCTTGTGGCGACTCTCAGACACTTCCAAGTGCTGAATACCTTTGACTCTGCGCACTCCTGTAGCAACAGTCTCTCACGCCTTACCCAGGTTCGCAACCCTGAGGCCTTACTTTGCATGCGCACTCCTTGCACGGCTCCTGTGCCTGTTTGCACTTTTGAGAGAATGAGAACAAAAGTTACTCTATCTAAACCCTCTGTCAACGCACTCCTTGCGGACACTTCGACTGCACTCCTTGCAGGAACCTTTGGCTCAGATAGAGAAACAATTGAAACTCATTCCTCCTTCCTCTCAGACTTCAACTCAAACATTAAATCATATACAACACATAAAGAAAATGTATAACAGGAAACAGACATCAAACGAGCATATCATTCAGCATCAATACACAGAGAATAACACAAACCATGAATTTGAATCAACTTCTTTCTATTAATCCAAATATCTATACATGGGTGTTCTTACACATCTCTCTGCATGCTCTTGCTCTTCCTTCTCCAGAATAATGTTACAATGCACAATGAGGGTGTCTATATCCCGTTTCCCTCTTGTGCTCTCAAACTGTCTAATCTATAATTTATTTCTATCTACCTGCATTAACTACTATAAATGCCTCCTACCTACTAAGGACGAGAGCGAGCTGCTCAAGGTCCGATTACAATATACAAGTTCACCCCATCTTAATGGCTCATTTAAGATCGCGCAACAATTTCCAAGGTGATTTCAAAATTTGTGTTGGCTTGTCCAACTGTCCTTTTGGTTTCCACGCTGACTCGCTTGACGTGGGAGATGCTCCTGCATCATACTCCCTCGCTTGAAAATTTTCATGGGCTCCTGTCCATGAGCTCTTGCACGGTCTGTCCATGCTTTTGTATCTCTACTTCATCCTCCCAGCTGGCATCTTCAACTGGATGTCCCTTCCACTTGACCAAGTATTCAAAGTATTGCCTTGTTCTGGTCTTCTTGCCAATTCTTTTGTCTAGTATGCTTTCTATCTGTAGCTTCTATGAAAATGGCATCTACTTTCGCCACTGAATCACTGGCTGCTCCTTCGATTCTCCACTGGAATCTCCTTCAGATAATTGGCCCACAGGTCTTTTCTTCTCCTCGCAGCCTCTAGGCCCGGTCACTGTTCTCTTTACGACAAAAGAATAGAAAATTAGGTTTTGGGGTTTTCAAACTCCCAATGTCATATCCCTTTGGCTCCCGATCTACCGATCTCCGCTTTCCCAATATACTATAATCTCCAATCAGCCTTTGGGCTAGGCTCGTGGTCCACATGACCTCTTTTCACATGACCTCTGTCTTACCACCTTTCGAGATTTCGGGGTTTCTGATGTCGATATGTAGGTGACCTCTCGTCCTCCGGATTCCTGACTCTCCGAATCCCGATGTGACATCACTAGGATGCCCTTTTGCCATGAACACAATCAACGGTCGTGATCGGTCACTAAAATCAACGGCCCCAGATTTCCCTCGGGGTTTTGCGACTTCAGTTGCCGAAGGGATTTTACCTCCACTATAAATGCCTCCTACCTACTAAGGATGAGAGCGAGTTGCTCAAGGTCCGGTTAAAGTATACAAGTGCGCCTCATCTTAATGGCTCATTTAAGATCGCGCAACAATTTCCAAGGTGATTTCAAAATTTGTGCTGGCTTGTCCGGCTGTCCTTTTGGTTTCCGCGTTGGCTTGCTTGACGTGGGAGATGCTCCTGCATCAGAATTCCACAAAATCCCTTGGCACAACATTGTTGAATGTCACTCTAATCAATCATTGTTAGTTGAGCTAAAAGAAAACAAACCATATTATGGCTCAGACTTTGATTTGTAGCAGGATAAGGGAAAGATAATCATTGATGCAATACCAAATGCTACCATTGCAACCACAAAGATCAAACCAAGAGAGTCAAAGGAGCCTGAGGAGGGGGAGCACCTCTTCCATTCATATATGTGGTTGAAGGGAACTTCACTACATTTCATTGTTGACAACGGTAACCAAAAGAAACTAATGTCAGATGAGTTCATCAAGATATTTAAGCTTCCAACAACGACACACCCCCAACCATACACCATCAATTGGTTGAGCCAAGAATGAGACATCTGCATCAACCAACAACGTTTCTTGTCCTATGGGATAAATCCCTTCAAACATGAGGTACTATGTGATGTTTCCCCACTTAAAGTTTGTGGTGTTATTTAAGGACAACCCTATATGTGGAAATGTCATGTTGTTTATGAGTCCAGGCCTCATAGTGTCATTGTTACCTTAGGAGGCCAACTCTACAGGGTACCAAAAGTAGTTCTAACTACTGTAGTGTCCTTGATCTTAGCTAAGCAATGTTGAAAGGTAATATCTCAGATTGAAAAAATTATCCTCTTCATGGTTCGATTGGAGGCTAAACAAAATGTCACTATGACCACCACCACCTTAACATTGGGCCTCTCTACACAACATAAGTAGGGGGATAATATTGTCGATGAATACAAAGACATATTCACTTCACCTACGGGGGTGCCTTTATACTGTTAGGCCAATCATTCAATTGACTTGATACCTAGTGCTCCTTTACCTAATGGCCCGATATACATATTCTTTCTTTTAGATAATGAGGAAATATAACGTAAAATTTATGAGCTCATCCAAAAGGGATACATTCAATCAAGCTCCTCACCTTGTGGGAGCCCAATTGTATTGGTGAGAAGAAGTATGGAACATGGTGACTGTAATTGATTATAAATCCATAAGAAAAATCATTGTCAAGAATCAATACCTAATCCCCTAGATTGATGATCCTCTTGATCAACTTAAAGGTGCCAAGTTCTCTAGTAAGATTGATCTGAAGGAGGGATACCACCAAGTCCCAATTGAACAAACTGATATATAGAAGATTACCTTCAAGTCTAAATAAGGCCTTTTTGAGTGGTTGGTCATGCCTTTTGTATTGACTAATGCTCCTACAACATTCATGGGGATGATGGATGATATCTTGTGTCCATTCACAAACTATTTTGTGGTAGTATATTTAGATGACATCATCATCTTCAGTAGGAATTGGGTAGAATAGTTGCAACACATTCAATAGATCTGGAGCACCCTGCGAAAACACAAGTTATATGCCAATTTAGAGAAATGCTCATTTGGCACAAAAATAATTCAATATCTAGGGTACATTGTGGATGAAAATGGGGTGCATGTGGACCCATCCAATATCCAAGTCATTCACGATCATCTATCCCCAACGACTCTAATAGAGCTTCAAAACTTCTTGGCCCTTGCTAACTTCTACCATAGGTTCATGTTGGGTTTCTCTCATATCACTTGGCCCTTAAGCCAAGTGAACAAGCGTGCAACTAAAGCTAATTTTTCTTGGTATGAGTCACAACAATATGCATTCAAGGATTTGAAATGCTATCTCTATTCATCTCACTCTACCATACCTACAACAACCATTCAACATTGAAACAAATACCTCTAGCTATGCTATTAGTGTAATCCTCACTTAGCATGGACATCTGGTGACCTATCATAGCGAGGCACTCTATAATGTTATTCACGAGTATTCCACCTATGAAAAGGACATGAAATCCATTATGCATGCATGCCAACAGTGGAATCATAATATTCTAGGAAAGGAAACAATCATCCACAAAAATCACAAGCCTCCACAATTCATGCAAACACAGGGAAAGTTACAAAATGACCTCCATCACAAGTGGTCCATGTACTTGCAAAAATTCCAATTTAATACTAAGTACAAGAATTGCATCACAAACCATTTTGTAGACAGCCTCAACCGACCCTTGGTTGTGGTTCTAACCACAGTTCTTAACTCTTGTGGGAACAATACCTCTAGGTGGCCCCGATTGTATGGACATGACCTTGATTTTGATGCTACATATCATACATTGGGCACATGTAAACAAGTTCCATACTTTCACCTACATGATGCACTTTTTTACGATCTGGGCCATTTTTGTCTTCCTCCAAGCGAGTGTGAAATGCTATTTTTGGAGGCACATTACAGTCGAGTGGCAGGGAACTTTGGTGTGGAAAAGACAATAGCATTACTTTAGAAATATTTCTATTGGAAAACAAATCCGACATGACGTCAACAAGTATATTAGATTGTGCACTAATTGTGCCATTTCTAAACCTGCCATTAAGAAACATGGGATGTATACTCCTCTAACTACCCTCGAAAATACCTGGGAGTCAATGTCCATGGATTACATGTCAAGGTACCCTCCACCAAGCATGGTAATGATTGTGACTTACTAGTTATTGGTCGATTCTATAATATATCCATTTTGGCATTGTGCAAGAAGAGTATCACAACATAATCCATAGCTAAGATCTTCTTTGAAAATGTTTGGATTCATTTTGGGCTACTACAGACCATTATTTTAGACAGGTATAGTAGGTTCCTCAGTACCTTCTAGTCTATATTTTGGTATCTGATGGACACCAAGATGAAAAAATCGACTGCCTTCCACCCCCAAATAGATGGGAAAACAGAGGTGGTCAACAAGATGATTGTGCATATCCTGTGCATGCACAACTCCAAGCATTTAGGTACATCGAATGAGAGTATTCCATATGTTCAACATAACTACAACAGATCCCTCCACATCTCTATTGGCCACAACCCTTTTCATGGGTTCCATCCATTGGCCCCCATTGATGTAGCTCTGCCCATTGCATCTACACATGAAGAGTCCTCCCATTCTTAGACCAAGAAAAATATGGTGGCCACATTTGTTGAATAGATCCAACACATCCAACAATAGGTTCATGATATTCTACAAAAATCCAATGCCAAGTACAAGAAATGACATGACCAACATCAAATTCCACACAAGTTTCAGGTTGGTGATAAGGTGTGATTGCATTTGCAGAAAGAGCACCTCACAGGCCCCCATAGGAAGATAAAACCAACAAGGTATGGGAATTATAACATCATGAAGGTTGTGGGTGATAATTCTTTTGAATTGAGTATTCCCCATTTCCTTGGCTTGCACCCAATATTTAATGTGAAGCTTCTTTGACCATATTTTCCACCCCTATTTGACACCTTAGAGGTGGATGAGCATTTGGTCTCTATAAAAATCAACCCTAATTGCATTGAGAAAGATACAATGGAATATATCATGGAAAAAAAGATGAAGGGAACCTGCTAGTATAACATACAACTGTATTGGGTTGTCAAAGCAGGACACCTTCTTCACCAATGCAAGTGGCTCACCAGGAGTCAGATTCAACTTAAGTTTTCCCATATGATGGAGCCACTTAACAAAATGGAGACCTTTACTCCCTAAGAGGGTATTATTGATCTACGTGGATATTGGTGGCCACCCACCTCTTACACTGACTCAAAATGGTTCTCCATCTTGGCAGCTTTTCTGCAGTTTTTCAAGTCCCAAACTTCTAACACGTTTTTTAGGCCCTAAACACTATTTTTTGGCCCTGCTATGGATTAGGGTTTCCATGGAATCCTTATCCTTTGATTGAAATCATTATTCTCATCGATACATTTCCAATGGGCTATTGTGCACCCCAAATGGATTTTGTATGTGAAATTTGCAGCCCTAGGAAGTTGATGTATCGACTAGACTCCTTGGGGCCACATTCTTTTTGCCACTTCATCTCCTATGGTTAGGGTTTTGGATATTTAGGTTTTTTACCTCTTAGGGTTTATTAATTTATGTTAAAATGGAATTTCAACCTCTTGTAATGTCCTTGAAAATTAGCGTAGTCAACACCTCTCTCTTAAGAGATAAGATACCCCCATTCTAGTTATTTTGTATTGTTTTTCATTTCACAATCTTTTCCTATTTCATTTATTAATAGAATTTGGTTCTCAATGTATTACAATTCTCTCTGCAATATTTATGTGTGCGTGTGTTTCCTTTTATATTCATGCCTTTTGTTTCGTTCTCTATACAATCTAGACTAGTTCATGTTATTCTATTATTCTTAAATGGATTAGAAAGAGAAGCCATGAAGATTCAAGAAATTCTTAAAATATTTTGTATGGCTACTGGGATGGAGATTAATGCATAAATGTCCACATTCTGTCACCATGGATTGGGGGAAGATGCAGTACAAAGGTTAGCTATATTGTTTCCCTTTAAAACTTTTGAGATGTAGGATGGACTAAAATACTTGGGCTTTATTCTAAAGCATAATATTTATGGTAAAAGAGACTAGGGTTGGATTATAGACTAAATAGGGAGAATGCTTTTTTGATGGTGTAACAAACGATTAACAAGGGGTGGAAAGCTAACACTGGTCACTTGGATCTAGAGTCCAAAAGGTGTACTTGAGAGATTTAGGAATATATGCTTCAACTTTTTATGGGGAGGGAAAAATGATAACCAAGGGATTCAACTAGAAAAATGGTTGGATATTGATAAACTAAAGGAGTTGGGTGGTTGGGCCCTCAAACAAATTCACATATTTGGGAAATCACTAGCTGCTAAAATCATATATAATCCATTGATGAATGATAGCTTATGGAGGAAAGTAATTGAACAAAAATATATATCCCTAGATTCTTTGTTAGACTAGATTAGAAATCCTAGGAAGAGCATAAAGAATGTGTCAAATTAGTGGAAGGAATTAGTTTTGACCTTTCCTATTATTAGAGGTAATTTAGCCTGGAAGGTATGGAGGGGAAATTGAGTAAGACTAGAAGTTGATTCTATCTTTAGGTGAGAGAACTCAATTTTACTTTCCAATGATGTTCTAGAACATTTTCATAGAAAAGGTATTTATTACTTAAATCAAGAAAAATATTTGGTTTTGACTATTATCTAGTTATAGGTATGGAAAGCAACACAATTCTTGGATCTAGTAGGGAACGTGGAAGCAAGATGGATCTTCTAGTTGCCAAGTTAAGTAAGGGTCATATAAAACTGAATAAGGAGTTAAACACATTAGCTTAGGATCAAGAAAAGTTTTGTCGGAGTTATTCCTGTAAGAAAAGGATAGAAGGTTATGATATATGGTGGAGACCATGGAAAGGTCTGGTGGTGGTCTAAGACTTGGAAAATAAAGGCTCCTATGAAAATGATAATATTTTTTATGGTTAACTCTCTGGAATAGAGTTCTAACTTGGGATATGTTACAAAAAAAGGGAAAACATGGACCAAGAACATATTATATGTGTTGAGGAGTAGAGGAAAACATTGGACATCTAATGATCCATTGTCCTTATGGACAACAAATTTCGAAGGATGTTGGAAAAATCATAGGAATATCAAATGTATGTAATGACAATTATATAGAACAATTTTTGAAGAATTGGTTTTGGAAGAAGGAATTTAAGGCCTTTAGGGAATTACCTTGTATAATTTTCTAGGGTATTTAGATAGCCCGCAATGACAATTTATTCAATGATAAGAAAAAAACAACCTTCCAAGTATTCTCATAGATATATGGTTTATTTCATAGTTGCAGGTTAGAGGTGAAGGAAAGAACCCGTAGGCAAGTTGGGGAGTTGATGATAAATAAAACATATCCTTGGGGTTTCCTTGATGGGGCAGAGAAAGGGCCATGCCCATTTAGTAGTGCTAGAGGTATACTATATTTTTTATATAGTCATTTTGTCAAATTCAAAGAAGGTTTGGGTACAGTCACAAATAATTTTGCTAAGTTGATGGAATTGAGATGTTTGTTGAAGTTAGAAAATGGGAGAGGAATTAATTAGTTACAAGTTTATGGAGATTCTCTTCTTGTCGTCAATTGGGTGAAAAGGGATTATCGAATTCAAAATGTTATACTTAGGCCTCTAGTTAATTAGTTAAAAAGGATTTCACGATAATTTTACAATGTCTCATATACTTAAATCTACAAGGAACATAACATCAAGGTTGATGGACTCTCCATGGAAAGAACATGGTGTTGGAAGAAACTTTAGATGGTATTATCTTTGTATCATCATAATAAATCATTTGATGTGCAAAGTGTGGGATGCAAATACCAGTGATAACTAAACTTTTATGCTATTGTTTTTATTTATTTATTTATAAGTAAGCTTCTATATTAATATGGAAAAAAATTACATATAGTCATACATGGGAGGCTATGCAGTTCCAGTCCCATAGAGACCATGACAGTCTCTCGGGGTTTCTATCTCAAAAATAAATAAAAAATATTACTTGCCCCTAAGGGGAAACCAAGTCTTAACCAGTCTGTAATTTGCATGCTTATCTAGTTTAAACTTGATCCTATTTAATGACTTGTCTAAAGACCTATATAACATAATAATAAAAAGATAAAAACAGAAAACCATATGTCATTGATCCTGCTGAACTTGAGCACTGGTGAGGTCCACCATCTCCCTGCGAGAAACAATGTCAGAGGTATCGACACCGATATAGTTCCTTGCAGGAGGGACAAAGTTGTCTCATTGATGCTTGGTAAGCCAGGTGACGACTTCAGTCAGATATGCATTCTGGACCTCCAACGCTTCCTGCCTGCTCTTCAACTAACATAATTCTTGTTCTTTGTGGAGCATTCCCATGAACACCATGTTTTTGGTGTGCCAGTATAACTTGAGGGTTCTAAAAAAACTTCAAATTTTGAGTTCAGGTACATCCCAAATCCAAGATGAAGCTTCCAACCTGAGCCTCGACATCAACATCCTCATGAAATTATCTGATCTGACGAACTTCGTCCTCCAGATCAGTCTAGATTTATATTCCTATGGGACAAAGTCCTCATAATATTTAGTTGCATCAATGGAAACCTTCACTGCCCGGGAGGGCTGCACAAAGAGAGGACGGGAGGGTTTGCTTCCTCTCACGACCATTTCCAAACTAGTAGCAGGGAGAAATAAACCAAGGGATAAATAAGCAAAGGTAAGAGCAGTGGGAGAGTAATCTGGATAACCAAGGGAGAAATAACCTAAGTCGCTTCCCTTATTGATCCAATTTAACATCTTCGTAAACCAAATGAGACCTCGAGGGTTACCACAATCATCTTCCCTGATCGAGGTGGAGGACAAGGCTGTGAGCCCGCAGTTGTTTGGTTCCTTGGGTTGGGAATTGCCTCATTTGTACCCCCGTGTAATCATGAAAGCTAACAAACACCCTATCTGGTGAAATTTTTATGCTATTGTAAAGAAGCTTTAGCTTTTAGTATGTTTTCCAGGTCTGTATAAAATCTAGGAAACTGGACAAAATTTTATAAAATAACATTTATATTTTAGTTTTAGTTTTATGTTGATTGTTGGAGGTAAAATACATTGTTAGAGTTAAGTAGAGGTATTTTTGGGAGTCTTAGAAGGACTATATGGTCTATGTGAAGTGTTATGAGAAACTAAGGAATGCAATCAACCATTCAAGTATGAATATAAGTTTCATTTTTTCTTTAAGAAAAAAAGAAAAGAAAAGATCATAATTGTTATTATATTTTAATGTATGATATATCTATAAAATTTGTATTTTTTATCAATATTAAAAAATCACAAACCTAAAGATACGATCCACTATATATTAATTATTAAAATCAATAAATACTAATAATATTATATTAATGATTCTTAATAATATGAAGTTTATATTTAATTAAAATATAGTTAAAGTTTTGATTCATATATTTAACCATCTCTATTATGTTGAAATGTATACATACTATCATATAATAACATTACTATATTCTTAATATAATATATTATTACACTTTATATTTAAATATTGACTTATTATTATTATATTTAAATATTTTACAAATTTTTAAAAATAATATATTTTTTTCAAGGAAAACCTTGTGATGGATTTTGAGGAACAGTTTCCCACATTTGTGGATGGTCTCACCCATTTAATCCCCAATAATTACGGATTCCTCTAGATTTAATAAAAACAAACAAACAAACAAATAAGTTAGTGTAAATTAGTGTCTCTAGCATATAAGATTCAAATACAATATCTACTAGTACAAAACTAACCAATACCCAACAACCTTGGGAACAACCAATTAAACTAACCCCTTAAAGCTTATAAAAAAACCTATATAATAATCTTAATACATCATTATGATATAATTTATTATATATTTAGTACTCTATTTAATCTTCTCAATAATCTCAAATTAGTTATATATTTAATTTAATGTACGGTTAAAAATATGATGTCCCTATATTCGACCATATTTATTATATTTATATGCATACACATTATAAAATAATAATAATATTATAATAATATTATTATGATTTATATTTTTATATTAATTTATTATTATTATATTTTAAAATATCACGCATTTATATAATTGAACATAGATCCATCTTAACTTTCGATCTATCAAGCGCCAAATCTTTCGAAGTGAAAACCTTTAACCTTTCCTCTTTGCACTCTAAAAACGGTTTTCACCTTCAAAGATTTGATCCTTATTGGTTCTTAATAGATCCCGGGTTAATATGGATCTATGCTGGTTTAATACATTAATATTAAAGTATTAAAAAATATTGATATTATAAAATATAATAATAATAATAATAATAATAATAATAATAATAATAATAATCAATTTTTAAGGTCACGACCAAGCCAGACACCAAATTAGTGTTTGAGACCCCTTTGTTTGTGGGACAAGGGACCCCCTTCGTGCAACCTGCTAAAGTCTACAGAGGTATACATACCCTATCCCGTTCTGGATTTGAACTTGTGACCTCCAAGGAGGAAACACATGTTCTTAACGATTAGGCGCACTAATATATTAAAAAATATTAATATATTTTATAATATATTATGACCTCTGCAACCACTACATTGTTTTTGTGATGTATTAATTGAAACAAGGGAAAATCTAAAACAAATTCAAACCAATATATATATATATATATATATATTTTAAATATATTAAAATATTTTATAATATATTGAAGATGATGAAGATTATTAACGTCCACTAAGACGGAATTGGTCTATCGGACCTTAAGAGGGTAAGTGATTACTTGTGATTCTTTATAATTTTGTTTATGTGCTCGAAAAATATTAAGAGAAGATTTCGAATATCACCATGGTTTTGTTGAGTTGAGAGGTTAGGAAGGTTCGTAGTGTAACACATATTTTGAAAATTAGATCTAATCTGGGTATAGGCTGGACAATCTAAGAGAAAGTGATTTTCATCTTCAACCTTCTTAGTGTCACAAAGGTGACACACTCTTTCATCCCAGGGCATTTTAAGAATTGACCAATGCCCAGTTTCACTATGGAGCTCATGAGAATTTGTTCTTAACTTAGCAATGCTTATTTTTTTCTTTACACTTGTGAAAACATATAGATAATTTTGATCTTCTAGATTAGGGTTGATTACATCCATATAATACCTTAATTTTCTTTTTTCCTCTAACTCTTTATCACACCACATTTTTTCCTTAAATTTTGATTTGATGATATTTTTATTAGTATCTTTATTCTACAAAATGGTGTCTTCCATTATTCCCCAATAGTTTAGCCAAGACTGGGCATCTTTATGCCATCCTCGCTTGAGTCTATGGTGGTTACAACTCGATTTTGAAGAAATTTTAGGAAGCCTCTTGTATTCCATGTTGTTTAACTTGTTCTTATACATTAGGTATCTAGTCATATCCATGCTGTCAATGGGGGAGAGGATTGTTTCTAAGAGGATGATGGGATAGGGCATATTTCCTTTAGTTTTGAGACTATATGTTATAAAATTCTTTTGTATTTGCTCTATCTTTCTCCAGGATTCACGAGAGATACTACATCCCCAGACTTCACATCCATAAATAATAATAGATGTAACGAGAGTCTCAAAGAGGAGTTTCTTCTTGTCCCAAATCCAAATATCGACTGATTTACAATTGTTTTCAAGCCCATAATAAGCTTTCCATCCCCCAATAATCCTTTTCTTGATGCTATAATTCCACTTGAGCTTGTGGTGAATATCAATTCCAAGATATTTGTATGAAGTCACTTCCTCCAAGTTGTCGTTTTCATATACGAAGGTATCATAAGTGATCTTATTGGATTTAATAATCATGACCTTAGTCTTATCAGTATTAACAATCATACCCATAATGGAGAAAAAATCCGTGAGGATTCTTAGTTGGTTTTCAATATCATGGGGACTAATCGCCATAAGAACGATATCATTAGCATAAAGAAGACGATTGATGACTATACCAGTGAGAGTAGGGCCAACACAATCTACGTTTTCCAAGCAATATGCTAACTTGTCAATGTATATGCCAAAAAGGGTAGGGGACAAGGGACAACCTTGTTTGACTCCAATATTGCAGTTAATCTCTTTCGACCAACCCTCGGTGTTTTTAAACTTAGTAATAACGTTCCCATACATACTTATTGCAACAACCCTCAACTCGAGAGGCACTTTTATCTCTTCCAACCTATTCTAAAGGTTTTTTCTAGGAACCATGTCAAAAGCTTTTCCGAAGTTAACAAAACAACAAAAAATATTGGTTTTAGTATTGTAGAACTCCTCTGTAATGATCCTAAAGGTAACAAGATGGTCCATAGTTGAATGATATCTCCTAAGACCGAACTGACCTTTAGCTCTTTTACCGTGACTTTCTATCCAAAGGATAATCTTCTTTTCCAAAATAATTCCATAAATCTTGGATAAAATCGAGCTAATCATAATGGTCCTATAATTAGAGGGAATGTTTCTATCCCCATTTTTAAAAATAGTAACAATGAGGATTTGTGTCCAGGGTTTAGGGAAGCCCTCAATGATTGCTAAATTGAAGAGCTTGTGTATGTGAGGGATACATATAGGCCCTCAAATTTTAAAATTTTCATCTTGGTAGCCTTCAATGTCCTTAGCTTTCCCATTTGCAGGTTTCTTAACCCCAAACTCTATGCCATATAAAGAAAAAACTTCATCTTCTGTAGGGACAATAGGATTGGTGTCCATGGCATTAGGGAACTCGTAAAGACTTTTAAGGTAGGAATTCCAGTCCCTTAAGGGAATCATGTTATTTTCTTTAGTATTGCGGTTTAGAATTTGGCTTCAAAAATTCTTAGGATCGAGCTTAGATAGTTGTAAAAGCTGCTCTTTCCTTTTATTGATATAATACCTTTTTTCCCTTTTAATTAGGGATTTGTACGTATTGATCTTATCGAGTTTTAAGGACTCATTGGAAACATCCCTAATGGATTTCCTAGCAATTTTACATTCTATATCATACCAAGGGTTGGTCATTCTATTATTCTTTTTACATGAAACCTCAAAAGAGAACTTGTTAATAGAAGTGTAAAGGGTAGTTGTAAAATTATGATAGAGTTCTTCAATGTCGTCCTTATAAGTTATTGAAAATTAATTATATACCAAACTAAAGTATTATTACTAACTCCATATATTACGACCTCCATATGTCCATATAAATTTTTATTATTTTAATGTTTTACTATTATTTAATGTGTTATGTTACATGAACATCTCTCCCATAGTGGGATGTAGAAATCCTCTCGGCGCAATGATATTATATACTAATATAATATTTCACATGGAGGAATGAACTTAGGTGTAAACCAAAATTTTAGTTTCCATCAACTCTACTTTCATAGCATCTCCCCGGATGGGGTGATAGTGGAAACCACACGTCCAACAGAGCAGCCAGGAGAGAGCCACCGTGGCGTCAACCACGTGACGGACGTGTGCCTCCCCCTCACTCCACCTTCATGCTTTTAAGTCTACCTTGCATGAGACATGGCACCATTACTCTCGGTGCACCCTACTCTGCCTTGTCGTCCCTTCGATGGACCAACGCCATTGTTATGCTTTTACTCCGTGCATGTGTTGGTTTAATGGATCGCACCAGCTCCTTGGGTCTTATGAACTGCACCAGATTTTTTGGATGCCTCATTCTCTTTTGGTTGATTTTTCCAGAGCTCGACCTCCTACCCAACTTTCCTTTTTCCTGTTGTCGCTCTCTCCCGGTCACTTCCGCCCTCCTTGTTTTTTAGAGATGTCCAGGAAGAGAGGGAAGTAGAAACGAGGTGCGGCATGGCAGCCCAACGGACCACGTTTTTTCCTCCGCCCCCAACCTACACCCTCCCACAGTTCCTCTTCCTCGTTGCCTTCCTTGTCCTCCTCCCTAGCGCAGTCGACTCACACTCCCGCCGGCCTCTCACCCCTTTCATCGTCATTCAACTATAGGATAGAGTGACTTGATTTCTCGGGGACCTTGCTGGGATTCAAACTAGGACCCCGAGGAAACTCGACCTCTGCTTCGCACCCAGTTCCATTGGCTCATCCCATCTCGTCGACCCACTCGCCCTCCCAGTCACTTCAGGCCCCGCTTCTCGTGGCTCATTCTCAGGATGGTGGCACTGAAGAAACCCATAATTCAAGTCAACGACCTCAATCTCGCGTTGATTCTAGCATCGACCCAAAATTCGAACTGCAAATAGACCTCTCACTGTTGTAAGGCTTGGTATTTAACTTGTGTCGAGACCTGGATGATCTTAGTTTTCGCGTGCAAATTTTGGATGGCAAAGCCTCACAATTCCTGCAATTGCTCACAACATTATAGGGTGCCCACTACCCCCCAGCAAAAGAAGCTCAAGCAGCAGGAGATGAGATACCAGTATTGGCACCAGGCCCCCCACTGGGGACTTCGGAGAACGACGCAACATGCCAAGAGGAGAACGCGCCACTAGTCCAGCCGGAGGACGCAATGCAGCTGGAGGGGACACCAGTCGAGGAGGATCCGCCTCCTCTTAGTGACTTACCACTTGGCGGCTCCTTCATGGATGCGTGGTCGCATTACAGCCCCACTATGTGATATGTACACGTGTCTTTGTTATTTTGCTACGCGTTTAACTGTGGTTTTACCTCTTGAATGCCACATATATAAGATATTGTTTGTGCTTACTAATGTTAAGTTGGTCACCGTTATGGGCCTGAATTTTGCTTTTGTTATATATCAGTAGAAACCTTGTTATGTTTGTCACTCTAAGACTTAACCTTTGGAATTGTTCGGCTGGCTGAGCTAGTTTCCCCTTGGGGCAGCTCAATGTTTACCAGGGATGATTTTAAGGATGGAAATCTATATTAAAATGTAGAAACATGGGCTAATCTTACTAGTCCTTAATATGAAAAATGTAGAAACATGGGCTAATCTTACTAGTCCTTAATATGAAAAATGTAAAACTTTTGGTGATAGTTTTGTAAAATATTCAAATTTATAAGGATTTTATATAGTTTCTATAAAATTTTGGTGATTTTTAAGGTAAAATAATTTTATTCTATGAAATTTGGGTGAATTGTTTTTAGAAAAAATGGAAATTGGCAAATCTTTTTTTCGGAAAAACCATGGAAATTAGCCCATTTGCGAAATTACAGCCTGGAACAAAGGAAGGATTTTGTAATCTCTGATTTTGACAGGTTTTTTATACAATCTTACTTACAAAAAAAAAAAACTCTACTTTCATAGCATTGGTTCCCATAAAGGATTATACCTCATCCTTTGAGGAGTTCACAGTAATTTCTCTTTGCAATGCCCTTTATAAAATCGTTATTTCTAGAACATTGATATGAGTTTTCTCAAATTCCAGTTGATAAATAATTTGACTTTGTCAATAAATAATTGACAAATTCATGATGCAATGGGGTTGTAGAACAAGTCCAATTCATGATGCAATGGTGTTGTAGAACAAGTCTTGGATAAAAAAGTAAGCTAGCGTAATTAATTTGGATATTTTCAAAGCCTATTGGATCTTTTCAAAGCCTATGATATGATTGGGTGAATTAATTATATTTTTGATGATTCTTATTAGTATTAATATTAGAACTTTGATTCCTTTTTTGGATGTTTTTGGTTCATTTTTGGACAGTTTTTTGGTCCATTGTAATATAATTCCGGTTAAGGAATCTAATTCAGGTTGACGGATTAAGGTTTTGGATGTTGCAGAAACATATATATTGTATTGTAAATGGTGAAGTTAATACAACGCGAGTTAGAGGTGCGGCTCTAAATATTTGTTGGTTTTACTAGTTAAGGGTTTCTAGGGTAAATTTATGAGTAATATGTGTGAATTCTATTTTTTTCCTTTCTATTTTATAAAGAATATGCGTGTGCATTGCTATATTGTAAATATTTAAAACTTACAATACTAGTATGATTGTAACATAGATTGAAGTTATACCATCATAGCACTAGGGGAGCATGAGTCTAATTCCAGACACCTCCATGACCTTAAAGGCATCGAGTTTTTTTGGCCCGTTGAGCATAGTTGGAATTTCTATCCCTAGGCCTCATCTGAACATTTTTTTCCCTTAGGCATATGGTTTGGTACACTAACCTATGTACCCTAGCTATCTTAAAAGGATGGTGCAAAACTCCCTCGACAATTCCAACCAAGCAATAGTGTTAGGCATCGTAAGGGAAACATCACAAGTCATAGGCATGTATCATCCCCACCATCTTACTGAACTTTTTGTATCCAACACTTTGGTCCTCTTGGTGTTAGTCGAGCTTCACTACCCCAAGGCCTCATCTGGATTATATTAGGCATATCGTCTAGTACACTAACTTATGTACCCTAGGTATCTCAAAAGGTCAGCCAAAGCGCCCTCCACCTTAAAAATATAATAAAGAAAAACAATGATAAACATAATTCCACTAGGAAAATTTATTTTCCTTTCTCCCTTTACTTTTTTCCCTTTACCTTTTTATTGCTTCTCTTTGTGCCATATCCTCTCTCAAGTGGCTTTACTCTCTACAAGAGTTTAGATCCCTTTTTTTGCATTCGATTCTCTTCAAAAGTACAACTACTCTTCTTGTTTATGAGAATTTTGGTATGGAGTGTACTATTCATTGATGACAATTTTGGTATGGAGTGTATTATTCATTCCCACAATTCTATATTGGTGTATTGATAATACACAACATATAAACATGCATTTTAATTTAACAAACAAACAATAAATGAATAATGAATCTAGGGTTTTGAAGAAAAATGAACCTATGATGCACTCGAATAATCTTCCAAGATTGATTGTTGAGTTAGAGTAGGAAAAGGGCTAGTTAGCTCCAAGAAAACATGCACACAAAAAAAAGGTCGATGTAGATGTAATAAACCTTTGGATTTGGCAACTTGAATCATACTTCACCATGAATCATTTCACTAGTAGTGGAAAGGTTACCATTGCTACATTTAAGATATCCACCATAACACATTGTTGGTGGGGAAATCTCAACGAATAATGCATTATAGATAAGAAATTTTCCATTGACACATGGGGAAACATTGTTGCAATAACAAAAGAGGTCTTTTATCCTCCTAAGCAAGCATATCAACTTTACAAGTGATGGAAACAATTATGCCAATGCAAAAAATTAAATCGTTTGGAGCTACATTGATGATTCTATCAACTCATGGTGACGCTATGCATTTCATATTCAAAGAAGCACAATGTATTGAACTATGTAAGTGATCTTAGTGCCTATCTTCAACAAGAAACATGTATTTTTTTTATTGAAATAATCTTGCATGACAAGTAAGCATATCACACTCTTTCCTACCAACGGTAATTTTCATAGGACTAGGGAACACATCTAGGCATGCACCTCAACATAAGAGTGAATTGATCATGTTGCATCTAAGCACAAGTATGAAATTATATATGTAAATAAATTATTGATAAAATAGCCTTTGGCTTTTCATATATAATTGTATTGAGATTTGCCCAAAACTAAGGGTTAGTTCTTAAACTTTACCGTGGATCCTTGAGAAACTTGCTTTGCCCATAAACCTATATAATAAATCATCTAAGACCTCCTCCTTCGTGGTATAATATTCATACTCTATGGGTTCATAGGTCTCACCTTTTAAACAAACTTGTGTTGTATCAATTTGTAGTTAGATATGCATTTGAGGATTTACTTTTCTTCTTATATAAGGTTGTAATTTAATGACTCCGTTTATTTTCATTGTAATAAACTAATCATTGATTTATTTTTCTTGGGGATATATCGATGCATATTTAGGAATTTCCAAGTTGTGTAGAATATATAACACTTAGAGGATGAGTAATGTAAAGATGATTGGGCAATTCTATGGATTCTCTCAAGCTTAATTTGTTGAACTTCTATGTAAAAAGGATATGAAATCATAATTGGATTATATTTTGTTTGGCATGATTCCTCACAATTTTGTCTAATTAACCATACTTAAATATATGTTGGCCACTTAAATTTGTAACCCTCTATCACTATTTTATCTACAAATTCCAAATAATAAATAAGGGTGTTTGAAGATTGACATAAGCTTGATAAGAAAATTTCCATAATTTGGCATTTCGTATTTTCTTTTATGGACATGTAATAGACTTTATGTAAATGCATTTGAATCTCTAGTTAGTGTTTTGATTTTCCTTCATTTCTGGTTCATCAACTAAATTTATCCTATTAATCATTTCACTATTAAATAATTGTTCCATTGGCCAATACTCTGTTAGTGTCTACTTTTTCCGCCAATGTTCCATCAATATCTACTTAATTGGTCGATGATCTTCCCTATCCATGGATACTCTCTCAATGATTTCACTAAGTTGACTTGTTTCTTCCTATCGTTCCATCTATCATCGAGTCTGTCATTGACATTGACTTGATCTCTTCCATCATCTGTGCAATCATCAACTTCCATATCATTCTTTGCATTGTCCATGATCCTACTAACTTTGATTTCTATTCTTTTTTATTAATGACATCGTCAACTCTACCTTTGGTCTTTTTGACAACAATAATTTTACTTGTATCTTTGTTTTTTTCATATATTTTCTCTAAAGAATTGAAAATTAAAAAAAAAAATCACCTTCAAATTCTACAACCTTGATATAGTCATTGTTTAACCAATTGCTTTTGTTGATTCCCTCTTTCTTTCTCCATATCGATCAACTATGTTATAGTTGATTCAATCAATCAACTATGTTATAGTTGATTCAATCAATCATCTACTTATCATTGGAAACTCACTCTTCCTTATGCCCATCTCGCCTCCTTCTTTTGTTATCCAAGCAACTCACATTGTTTTGTCTTCAAAAAATTTATTGGTTTATAATGTTGCATTTTGGTGAATAAACCTAGGAGGTTGAGTACTTATCAATCATTTTATCACTATGGTTGCAAATGACAATATCCCAAAATGACTTCTATTTTTTCATTTTAACATCTTAAGTAAGACAGATTCAAATAATAGCTTACATAGAATTGGATATTGTGAAATCTCATCTATCACATCCTCTGCAAATCTTCAAATTATTCACATAGCAATAAGTAGATATAAATACCTCATACAAAGCATGAGTATTTTAAATCATACATTAATCTTATTTATTGAAGTTGGTCGCACATTCCCTCATCATAGTTACTTGGGCTGAGCCAAGTAATAGTCAATGAAATGAAATTCCATGCCCCCACTAGTATTCCTACCAATTAAAGTGGTTAATAAAACTTATTAATGAATATAAAAATGCCTTTAAAGTTGAGTAATAGTCAATGAAATGAAATTCCATGCCCCCACTAGTATTCCTACCAATTAAAGTGGTTAATAAAACTTATTAATGAATATAAAAATGCCTTTAAAGTTGTTATGAAAATTAATTAACCTTAAACAATATTAAAGTAATTTTTTTAATAAAACTTATTAATGAATATAAAAATGCCTTTAAAGTTGTTAGAAAAATTAATTAACCTTAAACAATATTAAAGTAGTTTTTTAATTTTATATACAACATGGAAGATTTATCTTATTAAGGAATATTGTTAATTTTATACAATATCTCAAAATGACTTCTATTTTTTCATTTTAACATCTTAAGTAATAGATTCAAATAAGAGCCCCGGGGGGCTCAATTGGCAAGTGTTGTGAAAATGAAGTTTCATGAGGTTTCGAGTTCAACGACTTACAATATGTGCGGCCACGTGTAACGCAAGCACGTGCCCAATTAGTTGTTGTAAATACATCATAAAAAACATGAATATTTTAAATCATACATTAATCTTATTTATTAACCAGTAAATATAAATACCTCATACAAAGCATGAGTATTTTAAATCATACATTAATCTTATTTATTGAAGTTGGTCGCACATTCCCTCATCGTAGTTACTTGGATTGAGCCAAGTAATAGTCAATGAAATGAAATTCCATGCACCCACTAGTATTCCTACCAATTAAAGTGGTTAATAAAACTTATTAATGAATATAAAAATGCTTTTAAAATTGTTAGGAAAATTAATTAACCTTTTACCATATTAAATATTAAAGTAGTTTTTTAATTTTATATACAACATGGAAGATTTACCTTATTAAAGAATATTGTTAATTTTATACACAGCACGGAAGATTTAAAAACCATATAACAATGAAAACATCAAATTGCTAATTTTGTACACAACAGAGAAGATTTAAAATCCATATATAGTAGGGAAAATTTAAAAACTATAAAATAATTAACCTTATGAATGAATATTGTAGTTAATTTTTTTTAATGAATATTTTAAGGTAGACTTACCTTATAAGGGATATTGTTAATTTTGTACACAGCATGGAGATTACCTCATTAAGGAATATTGTTAATTTTGTACACAAGAAGGAAGATTTACAAACCATATAACAGTGAAAACATAAAAAAAGATTGGACCATTTCTCAATTTGTGCGTGTCATCCTTGCGCAGGGGCCCTATTAATCTTCTCTGTATTGTTCCAATTTTATTGGATGTCTCCCAAGAGACAACAACTTATGCTCTCAGCTTCGTATATCAAAGGTATGTATCTATTTTGCGTTACTCATGTGAGAATAAATCGCAACATTCCACGCCCTTCGTCTTTCTGTGTTGTTACCCAAAGACCAACAAGCCCATGTTTGTTTTTGACTCTCAATATTCATTCGTTTGCGTGAGATTTGGGGTTTGAATTTTAACACTTAAGCAAAAGTAAGAGCCTCTGGAAAAAAAACTATTGATTTCTATCAATAGACCGGCTAAAAAAATGAAGCGTTGTGGAAAGATAGGTCTTTAGATCTTGCATTGTAAATTCTCTTTATCGATCATAATGTGTAAGTGATGCAATCGTATCAAAGATAGGTATTTAAGTCTTGCATTGTAAATTCTTCTTATCGATCATAATGTGTAAGTGATTCAACCGTATCAATAGTTACAAATCCAAGGAAAAGCTCAGAACTGATGAATATATGTATAATGTGATTCAACAACCTATTTATAGAACAAAAAAAAAATGTTTCATCACCAAATTTTGCTCATTAATCTTCTAGATAATAGACCCTACATGTATGTATAAAGACTTTTCATTCACGAGACCCAAGAAGTCTTTTCATTCACGAGACTGAAGAGAAATGAAGGTGGAAAAATGTGGAAAATAGATTTCCAATTCTATAAAATAGGGAGTGAAACGAATCAGAGGGAGGATTTAGTACTATTATCAAAGAAACGCATCTATCCGTTCTCACATTTTGTGGTTTGCAAGTAGTGCTTATAGTCCGATGCTCAGCCGATGCTCAGCCCTGGAGGGATTCTTCTAATAGGCTACAGCTTTGAACTAAAGTCTTCCTTCAACTTTCTCAATGTATATGGCCCATGTACTGATCGCAAGGCCTTCTGGGAGCGTCTGGATGATCTCGGACTCTTGGCGGCTCGTAACCTTATCTTAGCGGGAGATCTTAACTTCACCACCAGTCCATTGGAGACATGGGGTCAAAAAGCGATCACTGATCCTCACATGAGCTTCTTTAAACAAGTGTTTTTCAAGAACAACCTGATTGATCTGAAACCGACCGAGCTTTTCCCTACCTGGAGTAACGGTAGACAAGGTCCGGACAGCATTGCCAAGCGACTTGACCGATTTCTTATCTCTGAAGAGGTACTTTCACCATCTCGTTGTTCACGTTCTTGGGTAAATTTACCATTTCTTTCGGACCACGCTGCCATATGTCTACAGATTGGTTTGGGTCGCTATGGGGGGGGCCAACCTTTCAAATTTAACCCGTTATGGTTAAAGGAGATTTCTTTTAATAGATTGGTCAGTTCGACATGGAAGAACTGTTCTGTTTCGGTGCCTGGTGATCTGCAAGATAATTTGGTAAGAAAATTAGCCATCTTAAAGCAGCATACATCTATTTGGCTAAAAAAGAAAAAACGTGAGGAGCAAGCCGCCATTAACAAGATTGACGAGGAGCTGGCTGCTCTACTCCGTTTACAACTTCTAAATACTGCAAATTCGAACATCAACTGTAGAATCCGTGAGCTGGAGAAAGCCCGATCAACCTTCTTGCGTGAAGATGAGGAGAGGTGGCGCTTAAAGAGCAGGACGCTCTGGCTCGAGGGTGGGGATAAAAACACCCAGTTCTTCCATAGATTTGCCAGTGCTCGTAGATCAAAGAAACAACTGTGGGATATTGAAGAGGAGGATGGCACTAAACATCATGCCCAGGAAGCTATTAAAATGGCTGTTGCTCACCATTTTAAAGCCTTTTTTCAGGTCTCCATTGCACCAAGCCTCAACGCACAGGTGGAGTTAGCTAGCCGTTTCCCTAACATGGTGACAGCAGAGGAGGCACTAGCCCTAGAATCCCCCTATACAAAGGAGGAATTATTGACAGTTATCAAGGGTTTCAAAAAAGAAAAGAGTCCGGGACCCGACGGATGGTCGGTTGAATTATACCTTCATTTCTTCGACATTATGGGTCAGGAACTGCTGGATGTCGTGGAGGATGCTCGTTTAAGAGGTGTGATAAATCCTCAGCTTAACAACACCTATATTGTCTTGATTCCTAAATCCAATCTACCTAAACACTTCAAAGACTATCGTCCCATTTCACTTTGCAATCTATGTTATAAACTAATTTCTAAGATTATCGCCAATAGAATTCGCCCTTTACTCTCCAAAGCTCTATCGGAGGAGCAGCTTGGCTTCCTGAAAGGTAGACAGATTTTAGATGCAGTTGGTGTAGCTCAGGAATGCATACACACCTTAAAGACTAGAAAGCAACAAGCCATTCTTCTCAAGCTGGACCTCAAGCAGGCTTTTGACTGTGTCAATTGGAACTTTTTGCACCTTATTCTTCTGCAGAGCGGTTTTGGGTGAGCCACTACCAATTGGATTTTAAGCTGTATTACATCGACAACTCTGGCTGTTCTGATCAATGGGGAACCCACAAAAACTTTTCGATGCGAGAGAGGGCTCCGTCAAGGATGCCCTCTATCACCACTACTTTTTATCATGATTCTTGAAGGGCTTAGCATCTTACTCAAAAAAAGCCAAGCGGAGGGCCATCTTTCTGGAGTCAATTTCTCGGGGCTGTCACACATCCTACACATTCTCTTTGTTGATGATGTGCTAATTTTGACAGAGGCCAGTCTTGCCGAATGGTCCCTTATTCACTCCATCATTAGTACCTTCTGYGCAGCCTCTGGACTGGTGATAAATCTTCAAAAATCTCTCTTCCTTGCTTTGAATACACAKGAGCCATTCTTAACWAATTTGAAAKATKTGTTCGGTATTAATGCARCRGACCTACAGGAGGGGTTTTCCTACCTTGGGTTTTTCATCAAATCCTCCAGATATTCTAACAAWAATTGGCTTTGGCTCCTAGATAAATTTGAAAGAAAAATTCATCATTGGTGTAACAAGCTACTCTCCATGGGAGGGAGATACATTCTCATAAAAGCTGTGTTGGAAAGCCTTCCGGTCTATTGGATGGCGCTTGCAAAAATCCCGGCTACAATTCTTAGCTCTATTCGTCAACTTATTTTCTCCTTTCTATGGACTGGTAGCAAGACTACTGGTTATCATCTATGCAACTGGGAGACAATTTCTAAACCAAAGAAGATGGGCGGATGGGGCCTCGGGAATCTACCCTTCTTCAACCGGGCGCTCTTGGCAAACACCCTCTGGCGCATTCTTATGAAGCCTGGCCTCTGGAGTAAGGTTATCAAGGCTAAATATTTCCCTCAGATACCGGTTCATTTCTGGCTCAGATCGGCCTCTGAGAGACCCACAGAAGGCTCTCAGACCTGGAAACACCTTTTAACAACCCTTCCTATCATTCTTCATTGGCTCTCATGGGCTCCTGGTAACGGACATCTGATTGAAGTTGGAAGGGACAGTGTGCTGGGATTGGGCAAGCTTGCCATGCTTTCCATAGAACTGCTGAAGCACCTTCACCATAAAAATCTTTTCTTCCTTTATCAGTTCAATTCTTTTCACAGCGGGGGTCATTTGAGCGATCACTGGCTCAGTAGCGAGGAGATAGATTTGGGCGCTGATCTTGCAATTGAATGGGACGGATATATGCGAAGAATTAGGGATACGGGCATCCGTCTTCAGGACAGGCCCGATTCGCTCATGTGGACGGGAGGGGATAGATCTGGTGCCCTCACTGCAAAGAATGCCTACAATGCTTTAGCTGCAAAGTGCTGGACCTTTTCAACTGAGCGAGGGCGCGGTAAGATCTGGAGGAGCGACTGTCCGCTCAAGCAGAAGCTATTCACCTGGATTTTACTCGAAAACAAATTATTGTTGTGGCCGAATCTACAAGCTCGAGGATGGACGATGCCCAGCCGTTGTAGCCTCTGCAAGTCAAACATTGAGATGAGTGCCCATGTCTTCATAGAATGCTCTTTTACCAGATCCGTTTGGCATTTATTAACACCGGCTCTTTTGCTCACATCCAATTGGTCAGGTAACAACCTTTCTCATTGTTTCCAGAATTGGTTGGGGGTCTCAACGAACCAGGTGAAGCTCCCAATCCTTCTCTGCTGGCATGTATGGAAGCACAGGAACGCGACATTGTTCGAAGACAAGATACCTTCCTCCCACAGGGTGGCCAGCACTATCTTTGCCGAGATGGCTGTGAGCAGGAATCTGTCACCGGCCACAAAACCTTGCAGATCCATCTTCAATGTTCCACTAGATAAAGTTGTGGCCTGGTTCAATATAGAGGCTCAACAGGATGGCTTATTCTGCAGGGCGAGTGGGATGATTGCCATAAACTCTCAGACTTGTTACCGGTGGACACTAAACTGTGGGACTGGATCCAATACAAAGGCTGAACTCTTGGCAGCGTGGGCGTCTTGTATTCTAGCAAGCCGTTTACATATCAATGAGCTCCTACTGCTTGGTGACTCCAAACTTATCATTGATTGGTTAAACGGGCGCACTGACTTCCATGTTGCGGACCTGGCGAGATGGAAGGAGAGAACTCATGAAGCGACTTAGTTGTTTCATCTTCTTACTTTCTCTCACATTTACAGGGAGGAAAATATCGAGGCTGGCACACTTTCAAAAAAAGCGTTGTCTTTGCCACCGGGACACATTCGTTTTACTAGATGGGAAGAAGGCAATGAGGGACCTCCCTCACTGATCATTCTTTGAAAGGCCCACTAGCCTTGAGTGATGCCCACCCATGGGATCGACATTGGTCTCGTTGTGACTAGTTACATCTTTGTTTTGTTTGGATAGTATGATTCATAGGCATAGTTCTTGTTTTCTTGTGATAGACCAACTATATTAGCCTTGTACACTTTTATATCCTTTTGAATATAAAGCGTATTTTTTTCGTTGAAAAAGTAGTGCTTATAGTCAAGCGGTTACGATAATTGCCACGCCCTTCATTAGCGCGAGAGCATTTGTAGTCCAATGGTTAGGATAATTACCTGGTAGTTACTTCTTGTCAACACGTTGAGATGAAGCGTTTTTAGTCCAACAGTTAGGATAATTGCTTTCAACCCGAGTTTGACTCCCGACAGACGCACCTCATATCATTGTTTTGTTTAGAGGATTTCAGTCGTGTCCTCTTATAAAGACATTTATTTAAAACCCAAAAATTCTTCAAAGTGTTCAAATTCCTTCAATACAAAATATATTTAAATTCCGTTGCCGGGACTTGAACCCGGGTCTCTCGGGTAAGAGCCGAGTATCCTAACCAACTAGACTAATACAAAATATATTCAAATTTCGTTGCTGGGACTTGAAACCGGGTCTCTTGGGTGAGAGCCGAGTATCCTAACCAACTAGACTACAATGGAACAACCATTGTTAAATTTATGGACGCTTTTGTCCTACCATAACTAGAGCTATGGCCATCACTGTATTCCGGATATTTTCCAAAATTCAAATCCATGCATGCGTTTTATTGTAAATCTGATCTAATCTCATAGATTCTCCAAGTGTGGGATGTCATTGTTTGCGGAAGGGCAGCTTGGCCTTGCGGGACAAACTAATGTCTTTCAGATCATCCCAAACTACCTTTTCAATATCTCCTCATTTCAAAGATCGCCCTTCGACGTAGAGAAATCCTCCATCTCATACTTGATGATGTTACTAGGTTTGGATGAGTTTTCGACATGCAAAAAATAAAGTTTAAAATTTGGTGTGTATACTTAAGAAAAGATGCTTGATCTTATGAGTTGGTTTCCCTACATTATCAAAGGGAATTAATACATATCCAAATCAAACTGATTAGTTTAAGTGAAAAGTTAATGTGTAATTTTTTTTGGACAATGTCTATGATATTCAAGGCTACTAATCTAACCTCTCTTGATATAATTTTAAGATCACATGCAACGATGTCATTATGTGTAGACAAAACTTGATCTCTTGAAATAGTTCATTGGTGGTTCGTATGGGACAAACTTCCACTCCTACCAAATGTTTCTTGGTACATTTCTTTACGTCGGAGGAACACGAGCTCATAACCAACTGGAAGCAATTTTAGGTCATACTCCATGACTAAAATATGATTTCAACTTGGATAGTATTGACAATAAGATCAATATAAATATAGCAATGTCATCACATGCCTTCAAGTAACATCTAACCTTAAGTCTATACGTGATACCAAATACTACCTTCGATTATAGAATCACCTCTTACTGAATGGATTTTTTTTTAACTTTCAACATAAAATATTCCACTATTTCTCCAAATTACTTTTTATTTTGTTTGGTGGGTAAGGGTAAGAATTTTACAGAGATTGATGGAAGCACTTTCAACTTTGGAAGTAGGTTTTTGGAAAACATCTTATAATTTTTTTTTCCGTATAAATAGGTATTGATGTGTATTTTTATAATAATAATAATACTCTATTTTTAAGGTCACGACCAAGCCACAACAAATTCGTGTATGAGACCCCCTTGTTTATGGGACAAGGGACCCCCTCCACCCAACGATTTGACTGGTAAAGTCTACGGAGGTATACATACCTTACCCCCCTTTGGATTTGAGCTTGTGACCTCTTAGGAGGAAACACATGTTCTTAACAATTAGGCCCACTCAAGCTGAAAAGCAAAGTTGAAAGTCGTGTCCAAGTAACCGTTGTAAAAATACCATGAACCAAATGCTTATGTGCCCAATTTCCTTCGATGAGTGCTTCTCTATGATATCAAGGTTTGCCAATAATAATTGTAATCCTGCACAATATAATTGAATATTGTTCCAAAATTGAAATCTAATAATAATAACTGTAATCATACACAAACTCATTAATATAATTGATGCCATCTTGCTCAATCAAATTTAGATTGCTACATATATTTTCTTTGTTATTTGTTTAATTTATCATAAACATAACTCTTCACCTTTTAACATACAATGCAAGTTGTAAGGTCATGTATGCACAATTTGTTAAGAATTCAATCTAGAGTGTAATAGATCTAAGTATAGTATATTTTTTGTATGACAAATAATTAAATCTTTAAAGCAGTGAAGAATTAGAAGATTTTACTTTTAACCAATTTTATAAGGGTAAGAAATTCACTCTCACACTTTAATTAATATGCAAAATCACTGCATGTATTCTTTTGTCTTCATTTTTTTTTTATCCAAGTACTTTTTCATTGTTGACAACAACTTGGTTGATTGTGCATTGAGAACCACTATGAACATTTGATTCGTTGACTTTGACAACCCTTTCGTCGATAGTCTACTTGTTGATGACTCTCTTGTTGACAACCTAGTTGTTGGAAATGCTCTTATCGATAGCCCACTTGTCTATGACACTTTTGTCGACAACCTTCTTGTCAACAACCCAATTTTCTATGATAGACATCCAACTTGTTGATGGCCCTCCTATCGATAACTCCCTTTTTTATGACAAGCTCATTGATGGCCACTGTATTGACAACTCCCTTGTCAATGACACATTTGTAGATGACACCTCCTGTTGATAGAGACCTTGGCAACCATCCTTTTGTCGACAAGCACTTCGTTGACATTTCCTTTATTGACAAGTTCCTTGTCGACGGGTCCCATATTGATGACTTTCACATCAATGATACCCTTGTTGATGTCAATTTATAAGAACAACCTTGGTTAACCGAATCATCTCTCACCACATGGATGTACATGTTAGGACACAATGACAGGTACACCGTGATGACTCTTGGCTTTCCACTTACCTCATCCCATAAAAAAATTGAACATTCACTTCTGTAACTGAAACACAATTCTATATATACAATGTATTATATGAATCATTGGAAACTTAACATCTTTACCTTAAATATCTCTCACACATAGTAGTGTACATGGAATTTAGATAGTAATATAAACATTCTTCAATCTAGTTTGTTTTATGCACATTTGTTTTGATTATTTGCTTCATTCTTTTCATGCTTCTACTTCCCACAACTTAAATTTTTTCCACACAATTTGAGTCATTCTCCAATTTGCATCCTAGAATCA
>SNQJ01S0009597.1:44534-78216 GCA_010110895.2 Picea sitchensis | reverse complement strand
TGATAATTAATGTAAAAGATAATTAATCTAGTTAATATTAATTATATTATGAGATAGAGAGGTTGGCCTTGTTGTGCCAATAGACACTTCTATTGACAGGTCAAGTCTAATATAAGTAAATTTAAATTTCCCATTGAGGAATCATATCTTTTGCATGAGTTTGGAAATTTCAGCAAGTACATCTTCTTGGGAAAAGTGCACACCCCTCTTGGGCGCTAGTCTTCTAGGGTTTTGCAAGCAACCTTTTGTGTGCTAGGTTTTCTTTGTGGTGAAGGTCTTTCTCTTGAAGAATATAGCAAAGGATTGGCTGGGTTTTCTTCCCTTTTTGAGAAGGGTTTCCCATGACACTTCTTGTGTACTTGTGCATGGTGCTTCTTCTTTTGCTCTTGGTTGTTGCAACTAAATTGTTTATGGTTTAAGTTAAATGCTAAAATGGAATGAACTTCATGCTTAAACCTTGCCTATTAAAAAATTAACATGGTATCAGAGCATAGGTCTTGAAGAACCCATTGCACAAACATATTTCAACCATCCTCTCTCTCTTCTGCAGAAACCGTACGACCCTCCTAGGGTTCCCAGAAAATTTGTATGTCCTACTCTTATAAGGGTTTTCAATACTTGGAAATTGGACATTGGGGATAAAAGGGGCATAGGTGTGTATAGACTCCTTTAGCACACCTCCAACAAGTCTCAATTTGCAATTCTGAGCATTTTGACTTTTTGGCCCTAGGGTTTTGCTAATTTCTGCAGAAAATTTCAGAATTGTGTTTTTGCAACTCCTTGAAGGGGCTATTCATCTTACCAGGGCTATCATATCCTTCGAAGGCTTATTGTTGGCAGTCATAAGTCCAAAAAAACCTAAAAGTGATAGCCTATCCTAGCCGTTAGGTTTTCTAGCCTAGTTGACAAGGGTTTGTGAAGAATCCAAAATGAGAAAAATCATGATGGGAGGCAAGCCCGATGGCTCAAGAAAACTCAGTTCCGGAGAGACAAGACCTCAAAGAAATGAAGACATCAACATCTCAACAATCTCAGGTATGGTCCCTACCAATGATAATACTTGGTTAATTGATAGTGGTACTTCTAGGCACACGACCAGTCTTAGAGATCACCTAACACATTTCATTGAGAAAGAGACACATCTACATGTTGTCCTTGGATATGATGCCATATATAATGTACGAGGAGTTGGAATTTCTACCTTCCAACTAGATTCAGATATGTAGCTTCAATTAAAGGAAGTACTATATGCACCTGGAATGAAGAGGAACCTTGTCTCTATTTCTTCTTTGGAAGACAAAGGCTACAAGATTACTTTCTCAGAAGGAAGATTTCTTGCATGGTACAAAGACTCTCATATAAGTTCTGCCAAAGTAATTGGTGTCCAAGAAAACAACTTTTACAGATTAACCATCAAACGAGTCCAAGCCTTACTACATGACACCATCATCTTGAGTGAGCTATGGCATAGGAGACTTGATCACATTCACTATAGATCTCTCCCAGCTCTAGGGAAAATGGTAACAGGTCTACCAAAAATACAGATTCAGCACAAAGGTGTTTGCAAAAGTTGTGCCCTTGGAAACAATTTTAAAGGATCCTTCTCAAGCAGTGACAATAGATCCAAGGAAATCTTGGACTTGATACATTCATATGTATGTGGGCCAATGAATATTGCATCTTTGAATGGGTACTTGTACTTCATATATGTTCACTCCCGGAAAACTTGGATTTACTTTCTGAAGAACAAGTATGGAGTCCTTCCAAAATTTCAAGAATTCAAAGCTCAGTTTGAGAACCAGACTGAAAGAAAAATCAAAATATTAAGATAAGATAATGGAGGAGAATACACTTCAAAAGAATTCAACAGTTTTTGTATTGAAGCAGGGATCAAGAGGGAGTTCACAGTTCCTTACAACCCTCAACAAAATGGGGTTGCTGAAAGGAAAAACAGAACTATCATTGAGGCAACCAAATCCATGATACATGATCAGAGTCCTACCAATGACACTATGGGAATAAGCAATTAATGAAAGCAATGTATGTTCAAAACAAAAGTCCTCATCAGATCCTGAAGAACATTACTCCAGAAGAATCCTTCACCGAAGTCAATCCTGAGATTGGACACTTCAAAATATTTGGATCTCCAGTATATTTTCATGTACCCAAAGAAAAGAGATCCAAGCTAGAACCTTCAGGAAGAAAGGGAACATTTGTAAAATACAGTGAATCCTCAAAACCATATTGAATCTTCATTCCTGGTCAAGCAAAAATTGAAGTAAGCATAGATGTTACTTTTGAAGAAGAAGTAGCCTTCCAGAAATCCATAGAAGCTCACATGGAAATTGATAGTGAGACAATGCCTTCTCCCCCTTCAACAATTCAGAGGGAGACAAACATTATTCCAGTTGATCCAATAGCTCTAGTTTATCCATTTGTTCCAGGTGATCCAGTTGCTCCAAGAAACATACCCAAAGATATTACAGTTGGACATAAAAGGCCTTTTTGGGCTCGACAAAATATACAAGAAGCAGAAGGGCATAAATCCCCACAAGGAACAACCAGAGAGAGAAATATACCAAAGAGATTCTCAAGCTACCTTTAAGCCATGACCCACATTATTAACTCAGAGCCATCTTTTCATGGAGAAGCTTCAGGTGAACAAGTATGGAAAGATGCCATAACTGAAGAATACCAATCTATATTGAAAAATGATGTATGGGATGTTGTTCCAAGACCAGAGGGAAAGTTTGTAGTGACTTCCAAATGGATTTATAAAATCAAGCATGCATATGATGAAGGCATCGAAAAATACAAAGCAATATTTGCGTCCAGAGGGTTATCACAAGTAGAGGGAGTTGACTATGGTGATACTTTTTCTCTAGTATCCCGATACACTTCCATCCATTCTATCATTTCACTAGATGCCTCCATGGGTTGGAAGCTACATCAGATGGATGTAAAGACAACTTTTTTCAATGGTAAAATTGATGAAGAAGTTTATATTGAGCAACCAGAAGGATTCATTGTACACAACGAAAGATCTCATGTATGCAAGTTAAAGAAATCTCTATATGGTCTAAAACAAGCACCACATGCTTGGTATGAGAAAATGGATGAATTTCTGATGAGCTTGGGCTTCAACAAAAGTCTTGTTAATACAAACTTATATTATCACATTGATGGAAATGAGTGTTTGATTTTGGTCCTATATGTGGACGATGTTTTCCTCATCGGTTCAGAGAGACTCATTGTTGAATGCAAATGAGCATTGACTAATAAATTTGAAGTGAAGGACTTGGGGCTGATGCATTACTTCTTGGGACTAGAAGTATGGAAAAATACAGATGAGATTTTCCTGAGTAAAGGAAAATATACTATGGAGATACTAAAAAAGTTTGGCATGACAGAATGCAAATCCATGCCCACTCCAATGGTAATGGATTTGAAGAAGATGAGTAATACCGATTTAGGAGATGCAGATCCACACTTATACTGACAGTTGATTGGATCTTTGATGTATCTGGTTAACACCAGACCAAACATTTGTTATGCAGTAAATGTGCTTAGCTAGTTTATCAGCCAACCGAGACAGACACATTGGATAGCTGCAAAACATGTATTGAGATACTTACGAGGCACAATTGATTATGGCCTAAGATATTATTCCAATGTAGACTTGAGAATACAGGGATATGCCAATGTAGATTGGGCAGGAAGTGTAGTGGACATAAAAATCACCTCTGGTTGTTGCTTCACTTTAGGGTCTGCCATGGTTTCTTGGTGTAGCAGAAAACAAAGATCTGTGGCATTGAGCATTGCAGAGGCATAGTACATTGCATTGAGTGTAGAAGTTCGCGAAGCAGTGTGGCTTAACAAACTTCTGAATGAATTGTTCGATCATGAGATGGATCCTACTACTATTCATTGTGATAACGAGAGTTGTGTAAAGCTCTCTGAGAACCCTGTGTTTCATGACAGATCGAAACACATTGAAATAAAGTATCACTATATCAGAGAAATAGTGCAAAGGAAGACAATACACGTGCAAACATCTTCCAACTCATGAACAGATCATAAATATCTTCACCAAACCACCTGCCAAGACAAAGTTCAAGTATTTATGTGAGAGACTTGGCCTAGTGGAGAATGCCTCCCTAGCTGAGAGGGAGTGTTGATGATTGCAGCTACGTGAGACATTCCCCAGGAAACAAACCTCAGAGAGAGCCCCTGAGAGGGGTGTGTGGTTCCTATTTGAGACAGAGATGGAATGTAGAGATGGCCTCCTCCTTACATAGAGTTTAGAAGAACTCCATATGATTCTCATGTGTAACACAGTGAGAAAGGAGATCTGTAGAGTTGGATGTGCTTGTGGCTGAGAACAAGGTGAACGTGTGAATTCCCAAAGTGTTGGGTGCATCATCATGAGACATATATGAAGATGATGTATTAGCCTCCTCTGAGCAGAGAGTTGATGATGAACTCCATATGACTGATGAACTCCATATGACTGTCTTGCGTAATGCAATGGGAAATAATATCTGTTGAGTGGACGTGTCTGTGGATGGGCACACGTGAATGTGATCATAGTGAATGAGCTCTAGTGAGAGTGGTTCTTCTGTGTAATGCAGTGAGTCAGAGATATGGACATCCCTACGGATGTGCCCCTAGTGGTTGAGCACTAGTGGGTGTATAAGATCCCTTTATATACTGTTCAAGAGTCAGACCTTCCTGTAACCCTAATTGTAATGTAAAGGGTACATGTCGACCCCACCTTAATGTAATTGATAATTAATGTAAAATATAATTAATCTAGTTAATATTAATTATATTATGAGATAGAGAGGTAGGACCTATTGTGCCAATAAACACTTTTATTGACAGGTCAAGTCTAATATAAGTAAAGTTAAATTCCCCATTGAGGAATCATATCTTTTGTGTGAGTTTGAAAATTTTAGCAAGTACATCTTCCTGGGAAAAGTGTGCACCTCTCTTGGGCGCTAGTATTCTAGGGTTTTGCAAGCACCCTTTTGTGTGATAGGTTTTCTTGGTGGTGAAGGTCTTTCTCTTGAAGAATATAACAAAGGATTGGCTAGGTTTTCTTCCCTTGTTGAGAAGGGTTTCCTAGGATACTTCTTGTGTACTTGTGCATGGTGTTTCTTCTTGTGATCTTGGTTGATGCAACTAAATTGTTTATGGTTTAAGTTAAATGATAAAATGGAATGAAAATCATGCTTAAAGCTTTCCTATTGAAAAATTAACAATCTCATCTATGCATCTTCTAATCCCATCTACAATGATGCAGAATGCAGAAAAGGAGAGGCTTTTTTGTACACAAGTGTGGGTCAAAGGCCAACCTCTTAGAACCGTCCTTGGAAATGGTAGCCAAAAGGCCCTAGTTTTTTCTACCATTATGAAGCATATTTCTCTAATTACTTCACATTATCCACAACCCTATATCATAGGGTGGATGAATGATAAGTAAGAAATGTGCATCATGCGCCAATGTCAATTATTGTATACCATCAATCCTATGTTTGATTATGTCCTTTTTGATGTTGCGGACTTCAACATTGCAAATTTAATCTTTGGACAACCATACCTTTGGGAAATACATGGGAGTTATCATTCATGGCCACACAATTTTTCTATGAGGAATCAAGCACAATGGTTCTAAATTACCGAATTGATTAAAGACAATTAGAATGAGACATTTCAACGCAACAAGATTTTAGTCAACCGTATTATCCCTTAGCAATAACAATCGCCTACACCTTTAGTCCCAAAAGTTAGTGCAATAGGGACCATTACTCTCCGAAGGGGATGAATGATCCATGTACTCTCTCATTGTTGACAATAAATTCCTAGATTGTGCTTTCATCAACAATTACAACCATTTGGGGACATTTTCTTGATAATGTCAACCACCTTCTTGTTAGTGCCCTTCTTATCAACGACGCTCTTGTTGACAACTTTCTTTCCAACAACTCTCGTGTTGATATATAACTTTCCTACACATTTTTGTCAACAATCCACTTACCAATGATGCTCTCATTGACAAATATCTTGTCTACAATACTCTTGTCAAAAACCAACTTGTATATGGCCTTCATGTTCACGACACACTTGTTGATAATCTCTCTTGTCAATGGACACCTTGCCAACCATGTTTTTGCCAATGCTTGTCAACATGTTCCTTGTTGACAACCCTTACATCAATGTCACCCTTGTCAACATCGATTCACTATAACCACAATTTAATGAATTAGATCCTAATGCATGGCAATAGAAGTTAGTGCACAACAAAAAACACACCTCGATGAGTCTTGGATTTCCATTTTCCTCAACCTATCAGTGATAAAAGAACTAATTATGTAACTGTAATGTAATTCTATATATTCAAATTATTATATGAACCATAAGAAACATAGCTTCTTCTTTTAACGTGTTGTCTTACTAAGCAATGTACATGTCATTCGCATAATGATTAGTGAATGAAAACATTTGAATAAGTGGAATGTGTTCATGCTCGATATTGGCTACTTCATAGTGCTAATCGTTTGTAGGGCCTAATCAAATTGTACTCTTCAATGGGACACTCAATACTAGATCCAGATGTGCCTTTCCTTCTAATTGTAGGCACATATGGCCCAAATTCAGTGTAGGCACATGTGTTTTTTTAACTAATTATCAACCGTACAACCATACATGCTTTGTAACTCATTTCAATTAAATTTTTATATGTGATATAGAGCTTTAAATTCCTTATAACTACTCCAATGCCAATGTGATGGCCTCTATCGTTTGTTTAATTATGTTTTCTCTTCATGTCATATCATTCCATTTCCTTTTTTCAATCAACAAGGTTTAAACTATAAACAACTCAATCAAATTGGTTAAGACGATCAAATAATATTATCACTATTTCCTTTTTGCAATGAACAAAGTTGACAATATAAATAACTAAGTGTGTATGCTTTCACAATTGGTTATAATTGTTGTAGAAATTTCTAGAAATAAACTGTGTAGATAGTTTTGAAACATCCAACGTTTCAAGAGGACACTCCACCCATCATCGGAGACTCAATCAAGTTGGTTAAGAAGATCAAATAATATCATGACCAACTATACAACTTCCTAATCTTAGTTAATTATTATGACATTGTTCACCAATGGTATTTCAACTTTGAACTAAGACTTTCATAGGGAATGTGACTACCCAAATTAAACAATCCCATATAAAGCTCCTTNAAATAATATCATGACCAACTATACAACTTCCTAATCTTAGTTAATTATTATGACATTGTTCACCAATGGTATTTCAACTTTGAACTAAGACTTTCATAGGGAATGTGACTACCCAAATTAAACAATCCCATATAAAGCTCCTTGTTTTTATTCCAATCATCTAATTGTTTCAAAATTGTCATTTAATAATAAATATAGTTATGTAGACATTTATTGAATATAATTGGCATCTTTATCAATTAAATTCAAAATACAACATTTAAAGATTATTTTATTATTATTATTATTTTACATTTAAATAATCATTCTTCCCTCAAGCTCGTAACCAAGTATGCAATTGTTGGTACCTTGCCAACCCCAATTTATAATTGGCTCACAAATATTGAACCATGTCACAAATGGGATTTGAACCTAGGTGGGCAGGATATCAATTTCTCTATGAAGCAACCAAACTAGATCTGTTTACTTTTTTCTATTATTTGGTTAACACCTCGTAAACATAACTCTTCAAATTTGAATGCCATGCAATTTGTAAGGTCACACATTAATATATTGGTTAAGGACTCAATCTACAATGTAATAATTATGAGAATTATTATATTTTTCATAGGACAAACAATAAAATATTTAAAGGAGTCATTAATTACAAGATATTTCTTCTAACAACTTATGCAAAGGCATTAAAACCATTCTCACACTTAATTGTTATGCAAAATTATGCTATTTTGTGTATGCTTTCTATCCAAGCACTCTATTATTGTTGACAAAAACTTGCTTTCATCAATATTGACAACCACCGTGGAATATGCTTTGTTGACTTTGACAACCCTCTTGTCGATAACTTGCTTGTTGATCACACTCTTTCCAACAACTTGCTTGTTGATCACACTCTTGCCCACAACTTGCTTGTTGATCATACTCTTGTCATTACCTTGATTGTTTATGATGCTCTTGTTTGACATCCATGATGATGATCCCATCCCACTTGACGATGATGGTTTTGTTGATGCCCTACTTATGCGTGACATAATTGTTAACAACCAACTTGTTGATGGTTCTCATCTTGACAACTTCCTTTTCTATGGCCCTCATATTGACAACTACCTTTTCGATGGTATGTTTATCGACGATCCCTCTTGTCAACAGATACCTCATTGACCATCCTTTTGTCAAAAACTCTTTTGTTTATGGGTTCCTCATTGATGGGTCCCATATGGATGAACCTCATGTAAATGATACCCTTGTTGATATCAACTCAACATAAAGATTGCAATTTAGTGAATCCGTTCCCAATGGCATGGTAGTACATGTTAGTACAAAAAACCAACTCATCTTGAAAACTCTTGACTTTCCACCTATGTCATCCCATTAGCACTTAAAAAAAAACTTCACAACTTCAATGTTATTCTATATGTACATTGTATTATATAGATCATAAGCACCACAATTTCTTTCTATTCACTCTCTGTCCATGAGAAATGTATATGCCATTCACACAATTATACATACACTATTCAATATAGTTTGTTTTATGTATATTTGTTTTCATTATTTGCTTCATTCTTTTCATGCTTCCACTTCCCATAACTTAATCAATCCCACTCTCTTTAAGTTGTCCCCGATTTCCATCCTATAATCAATATCAGTTTATTCCTAACTACTACTTAGTATTTAACATCAAAGATTCCAAAAGAGCCTCTATAACAAGATCTAAGTTAGAAAACAACACACCTTAGATAACATTATGTGAAATGTAGGAGAGATACATATATGATACTTAGAAACCCTACTTATAATTTTTTGTTTTCCAAGGAAAACCTTGTGAGGAAACTCAAGGGATGCTTCCCCATATTCATTGATGGTATCCCTAGTAAACCCGCCACAATGTATACTAGTGCACTTTACCTATCCAGGCACCTCTTACACGGAACTAGCCATATGCCTAGCAACATTGACAACGAGTGGTCGAGATAACCCCTCGGGAAGCCCTACTTCATAGTTTTGCAAATGAATCTAGCTGTAAATTTTCCCCAAATATTAAATTTGTTTGATAAAATAAAAGTGCTAACATAAAAGGAATGGGATAGAAGTTAGCTAAAATGCCCCACTTCCATACTATATTTTTAATCTTTTCAAGTGGGCATATATTTCATTGTAAATACAAAAAATATAATTTCATAATCCTAAACACTATAAGGAACAATGGATCCCGTAGAATTTGCAGATATGTGAAATGTCATAATCGAGGGAAAGGGGGATGTTTAAGTTAATGGGTAGACAACACTAACATGAAATATTCATTAGAGAAATTTTGAGGTAAAAACTGGGTCTTAAAACAAAAAAAGTGTTATCAACATCAACTTTAAAAGAACCAATAAAATTCAAGGTGATGATGTCAACCATATGGGTAAATAGTTTTGGAGGGAAAAAAAGAAAACTATTCTTTTACTATCATATTTTGACTTATCTCCTTATAGGTTTACTCAAATTTCAAGTGTATGCATTAGTTGGATGCAAAATTAGATTTTGTGTCCAATAAGTACCCACTCTGCATATTTTTAATAGATCCACAATGAAATAAACTAGAAATACATGAAAAAGCTATGTTTTTTTTTCCAAAAACATTTTTTGTCGTGTAATTCCAGTTTATTTCATTATGAGTCTATTACAAGTATGCATAGTAGGTATTTATTGCTACATCCAATGAGTGCCTACACTTGAAATTTGAATAAACCTATAAGGAGATAAGTAAAAAATACAATATAAAAAAACAATTTTTTTTCTTTCCCTTTGAAAATTCATAACTCTTATTTTATTATTTCCCTTAGGAGAGCCATTTTAGACCTCAAAATTTCTCTAATGACACTCTTCAAATTGCTTATGTAAATCATCATTTTGATTGCTTCTTTGATATACTTTTTGAGGATACTAAAACATTGGTTATCTCTTCCCCCGTAAAATACCTCAAACCTTGAATTTCAAACTTCAAACTCTAAAGATGCCAAATACTCTTTCAATGCAAATTATGCAACTTTTGTGATTGATTGTTTGTTGTTATAAGTTTTGAAATTGGAAACTCCACGTTGATCTAGAACTATTTTTGTAAACAAGAAAAGAACTAAGAGAATATTTCACAAAGATTAAACATGAAGGCTATTGGATTTAGAGTTTGATTTCCTCACCATTCCACTTTGGAAGCCCACACAAATAACAAGTCATTTGAACTTAGGTTGCTAGATTCAAAGTCAAATGTCATCACCACCAAACCATGGGACCACATACAAAACTTGACTATATATAATTTTTTAAGTACAAGCATTGTTACAACTATGTACACAAATGTCTTGGAATAAGTGTATTGATAGGTATGGTCCTCACCTCAAGAATTTTTCAATGAATATGTTAATAGGAGTTCTTTTGGATTCATAAGAAGGCTCTTGAAAAAAAAATTGCAAGACTTTATTTGAATAAAATCTATTGATGTGTTGTTTTGTCCGAAAATAATTGTTGAAAGTGGTGTCTATTAATCCTTATAAAAATACCATGAACCACCCTCCACAGTTGAAATGCTTCTATATCTGATTGATCCTGACAAATTCTTCTTGCTCATTGTCAATGCTTAGAACCTTCAGCTTAGGCCCTAAGGTGACGTTGGATGGATCTTATGGTGGAAACCATCAATTATAAGTAATGCTAACTTCTTTTTTGGTTTGGGGCAAGGTGGTTGATGAATTTAAGGGAATTAGAGACAAGCATGTTGGGTAGAGATTGGCAAAAAAATCATATTTTTAAGAAGAGAACTTGCATAATGTTTCTTTAAGGAAGTAGTTAAATAAGAAAATTTTCTTAGATGTATGGATGGATATTGTACACAAGTTTCTGAAGTTAGAGTTCATTTATAATGGATAAAGAAGATGGAAAACTCATTAAATTTTACTTTGATTTTCTCAATTAAAAAAGATTTTCTCAATTAAAAAACTAGAGTTAAAAAGAATAATGAGTTTGAAGAACTTGGAGGGGATCAAGTTGGAGGACTTGGAAGATATTATACAAATGTCTAGTATTCATTTTAAAAACACTTTTGTTGAGTGCCCCATTAAGGAGAGTGTTGCAACAACCATACAAACATGTCAACAAGAGAACCATTCTAAAGTTTTGAGCTCTAAAAAACACTTTCTTTGGGCTAAAATTATTGAAGAATGTCTTTTGGAAGCTCTAAAAAAATGAAGAATGGAAAATATCTTCATATAGATGTTCTTCCTTATCAATTATTTAAATGGATGTGGGAGGTGGTTGGTCAATATATGTTGTATATGGATAAAGAAATTTTGTATCCAAGAAGAATGAATGAGATGCCTAATCAAGCACTAATTAAATTGACTCCTATGAATTAAATGAGAGACACCATTAATGCTTAGTATCCTATCACTTTTCTTAATGTATCCTATAATATTTTGGCAAGGTGCTTATTATGAGGATTAAATGGGTCGTAGATTGGATTGTTCGACCCTCACACACATGTTTCAATTAGGGAAAATACATTCTTGATACATATTTGACAACGTGGGAGAGTGTTGAGTGGGACAAAGAGTTTTTTCAACAAGTTTGTTTGCTAAAAAATGATTTTGATAAGCTATTGTGACATGATAGATTGGTCTTTTATAACCTAAATGTTCTTGTGGTTTGGGTTTGGCCAGCATTTTGTGTCTATGGCTAGTGGTATTTTCTCAAGTTCTTTAGCATCTACATTTGTCAATGGGGTTCTCTTGGACAAATTTGTGTTGCATACACAGATGCTATCTTACACCTTATACTTATGTTCTAGCATTAGACATATTTTGAATGTTTCTAGAATTCAAGGACAAATCAATAATGAAATTTCAATACTTGTGGGGTGAGGTGATTATTCATCAATTTGCTAATGATTCTCCCTTGTCTATTCAACTCTTTCAAAACTCAATTTATATGACTTTGGAATGTTTGGAGATATTTTTCACAACAACTAGGACAATAGTTACCAACACTAAATCCAATTCTCGATTGATTGGTGTTAAGGGAAAACCAAAATGGTTGACCAAGCCATGACAACATATGAGAGATGGTGACATTGTACTCTATTTAGGAATTCCCTATGGGGTTGATACTTTTCTCTTATATATATGGGGCGATGTATACAAAAACTACAAAAGAAATTTAAAGATGATGGATTATGGACCTTCCATTGGGGTTGATACTTTTCTCTTATATATATGGGGTGATGTATACAAAAACTACAAAAGAAATTTAAAGATGGTGGATTATAGACCTTCCATTCAATTGCAAATTTATGGTTCTTGATAAAACCATTCAATCTCCTCACGCGAATTGTCTCTTTTTGGTTTCCTTCCTTTTATCATTTTGTTCCATTGGAGAAACTCCTAATGGGTTTCCTATGGTCTAAGTTTGGATGTGTGAGGACACTCCTCTTAGTACCTTGGGGTTTTGTACTCTTTCCAAGAAAAGAGGACTTGGATTCATTGATATTAAACTATGAGTAGTTTCATTTGTGAATTGAATTATCCAATGCTTGGTCGGTTATGATCTAAGGATATGTCTTCTTATATTTAAAATCACCTCCAATAAGCATATTAATATGATTAAGGAGCCCTTCTTCATCAATGATGTCATCAATTCCCCTCAGAACTTTAGGATTGATGGTTCCCTAATGGTAAGGTTGAATTTTTTTTTGCAATAGTTCTCATAATTTCACATTGGAATGATTACAGATAGGGATTTGATATGGGTTACCATTTGATTTGTATATGGAAAGACCAAATGTCTATGGTAGTGCATGTCGAAAGATTTATTTTAAATAGATTAGAAAACAAAGAATTTTGAAGTTATATTGGGATGAAAATTTTAGATCTTCAAAGACTTGGCATGATTTATTATAGAGTTAGCCTTAATTCACTTGGATTCTGTAGCAATTCATGAGGTCTAGAGGATAATCCCAACAAATGATATTATTTATAAGCTCAATCATCATATCCTTGACTCATTTGAAGAAACTAGTCATGTAGCTAAGGCAAACCCATCAATAGGAATTCATGTTATTAGAATAAGGTAAGGGACATGCATTCAATCTAAGTTGTATCCATCATTGATGCATTCAGATACATTAATTAGGTATCTTTATCGAGGCCAAGAAAAAAGAGGTATATAATTGGAAAATATTGTATCACTATCTTAGTTCTTGATTTTCTTTGAAGAAGAAGTTCACAAGACAATATAATCTAATGAATCCAAGAGAAAAATGGGCAAACTACCTCCATATAATATAGTCCTTAAGCTTTCCTTTTTAATGGCTTCTAGTTTTTCAAGATTGTTGTATCAAGAGCATCTTTCACAAACTAGATTTATAAATGATTCAGTGCAAATGCATTGTGGCCATATTAAGACCATTTTTCACGTATTTTAGTGATGTATGATTATTATACTTGATTATATTTTAAATGATAGATGATGCATCTTCTTCAACAATATTAACAAGTGCCACTTCCTGTGGCGGTGACGACGTCCCTGCTGGGAAGTATTGTGTGCATTGATTGATTTAAATGCCAAGAAGTATTGTAGGCATTGATTGATTTAAATCACATAGTCATTGAATTATATTGTTTTCTTAATTGATTTAGAACATATATCAAACAATGAGAGTGACATCTCATTCTCTCTTTATTTCACATCCACGTTGTTGTCGTACAAGTTAAATATGCAGCACAAAAATCGTAATTGCAACCAGAGGTCAAACCTCATTGAGAGTATTTATGAAAAAATAATCAGCTGAAATTTAAGTCACACTGTTGCATATATAAATATATATAAGCTCTAGAAAGTATATCAACACACACCTCATCAATATTTGCAATTTCAGTAGAACTATATTTGAGGTGAATATAAAAAAAATAACTTATTTAGCATGAATGTAAGGCAAGTTGAATTTGCCTCCTCTTTTGAGAAGTAAAAGTGAGAAAGGACATGAAATAAAATGTTTCATGCCCCATTGATTATGAGGATCATAATGTTATGGGGTTTAACAAATGGGATTCCACGCAGTAGCCTAAGAGCACAGTTAAATAGTGTGAACAGATACAGATACCCTAATATTCCTACGTAGACTTTAGCTTACCCTAATATTCATGCATAGACTTTTGCTTATATATTCCATAAATGTTACCCTGCAAACAATTTTAAATTAGCTCAGTACACATCTTATGAAGATAATTACACATCTTACAAAATTAGTTTCAGTGATCAACTCAATAAAAAATTTCAATTTCAGTGATGTTTCTAACATCTTCGCATCCAAACACAATATATAAAATATTATCTTCGAGTCATCCAAATTCAATTCAAACAACATCCCAATTCAATTCAATTGAGTAGGCTTTCCCAACATGATGACAATGGACCTCCAATAAGCATGAGCGGTGTTGCTACAAGTGCAATATGCCTTGAAATATATTTTATTTCACGTAGAAACAAATAAAAATACATTTTGGAAGTGTCATGAAAGAGTCAAAGAAGGAAGATTGATAAAATGGTTGTACAATATAACTACGACTGATATATGCATTAGCAAGTGCACCAAAAGTCACATAATAACTAATAGTAATAATAGTTTTTATTTAAGGTGACAGTCCTGTATATTCATTTGCAATTGAATCAAAAGATCTAGTGGTCGACATGTGGGACCAATTGTCTTTTCGAAGTCCTTTCTTCATAATAACTCTTCCTTCACAAGTTGTTATAAAAGAAGGATGAGAGTTCATTCTCGAGGAGGAACTTTCATAGAGAGTTTGAGTGTTAGTTCGAGTCTTCTAAGCTTCCCTTCTGTCTGAAGCTTTGTGTCATTCTCTGAGTCTGTAAGTAAGTTGTGAGTGTGAGCAAATACGAGCATCCTGCTCTTGGTCTGTGCATCCTGCACAAGTTGAAATACCCTAGCATATTCATGCTCTGATTTTAATATAAAGAAGTCTTCCGCATATGTGTATCTCTGAAATTTGATTGTTGTCTATGAATTATGCGCTCACTGTGATTCTTGTTTATTTGCCTGTTATTGCAATCAGTGTTCCTTGGTACTGCTTGCCGAAGTTCACTCATCCGGAGATAAGGTTCACTCGTGGTTGGAGTAAAGTGTTTGCTGAGCACTGGTAGTAAGTCCCGCTAGGAAAAGAGGTCGCTAAGGGCAGTGGTAGGTGCAGAGAGGCGCTGAAAACCAACTATAGGGTTCACATAAGGCTGCAATAGCTTGGTGGAGTCCAAGTGGTGGGGTTCGGAAGGGGGCAGAGTAAAGAGGTTAACCCGACGATATTGGTTCTGTCGAGAGTAGCAAGAAGCAGAAGACCAGAAGACAAAAGGAGGCAATGCATGAAACAAAGAGATCATCAAGCTTCAATCTCTAACAAAGGAAGCCACAAACAAGTTGTTCGATAGGATCAACTTACAAATGGTATCAGAGCTAAAGAACTCCATTTCGAGCCGGGTATGATATCAAAACTTCATTTTGATAAAAGTTATTCGCTCTGTTTTTTCTGTGTGATATATATTTTGTGCGTGTGATCTAAGAATCCAGTGCCATATCAAGAGTCTCAGGCCCTTTAAAGGCATGGTTTCCACTCTTGCGACACACTTCTAAGGCCGTATCAGTAGTCTCGGGCTCTTTAAAGGCAAAGTTTCCACTACTGCGACCTCCTGACAAAGTTACTAGTTTCTGCCTGAGTAGTCGGCCAGGAGCCTGTCTAATATTCTTTAGGGAAGACACAAGACTAAACGCCCTGATTTTTTGTGCAGTTATAGTAATCTTTACTATATAAATGGATTCTTCAGTCTTCTTTCGCTCTGTAAATAATACTGTAGATTGTACTGCATCTACTTCAGAACCTGCATTATGTTTAATGATCCATTACATGCCTACCATTGAAACACTTGATCCTAGATTACAAGACATATATAAAGACATGAGACCTACTGGTACTCCGAAATATGGGTTAGGGTATATAGAACAATGTGACCAAGTCATTCCAGACTGCAGATTCTCCAACCCTTTGCCCAGTGATATGCAAAGACCCTCTGTGGATGAAATCCACAAGTTCCATTATGTTATGAAAGGATGCCAGAAAGGATCTATTGAAGAAAAATGGATCAAGAAAATGTTAAACTGGGATTTGTTGATGGATCATTTTTGTAGTCATCCCAAGTGTTTATGATTACCATGCTTTTAGAACAATAGGCAATTTGAACATGAGATTTTGATATAAATGGTATTTCTATTCTTTTGGGAGGATGACCTTCAATACTGGGCAAGGTGAAAAAATATCCTGGTTCACCTGTAGGGATTTGATAAGAACCATGGGGTTCTACTGCAGAGAGAAATGATGTGCCAAGGATACATTCCACTGGTAGATCTGTTATCAAATATTTCATTCCTAAGGCGTATTCATCAAACAGTAGGATGCCTTTAGGAATCTCAAAATTCATGTCAGTATTTATATTTCCCAGTCCTATAGCAGAGTAGTTACTGGGAAGCCAATATTTTGCAGGAATCAAGTCTTTGTGCACTAAATTCATATCTGAACCAGTGTCTAATAGTGCATTTAACTTAAAAATTTCTCCATTTATTTCTAACTTAATTCTTACCTGGTATTTTTGGAATTTGATGGGCATGATTTTCATGGCTGTTAGCCCTTGCATGTGGGCCACTATTTTCCCTCGTACTACTGATTTTGGACTTTCGAAAGGGGCATCTTCTAATGGAGGGGGAATTGCGTCCAATCTTTCTCTTATTTCTCTAATCTCCTGTCTAGCCCATGAGTGAATTTTGAAGCTATATTCAACTTCTTCTTCCATTTTTTTCAATTTTTTCCTTTAACCCAGAAACTTCTTTCTTTAGGAGAAGTACTTCTTTGGCTAGATCAGTTACAAAAGTGTTCTGCAATTTTTCCTCTCTTTTGAATTTGATAAAAGTCTTAGTATTCCTGTCATAAGAGGTATCAATGAACAAAGGTTCTCTTTTAGAGGATTCAGTAGTCTTGTTCCTTTGTTCATCTTTAACAGTTTTCACAAAAGTTTCAAGAAGTGAATTTTTCATTTCCCCTTCAGGCAAGGCTTTGATTTGAGCCAACATTTGTGCTTCTTGATCTTCTGTGTTGTGAAACATACAGACTTTTATTTTTCTTTTGATCTCTGGTTCTGATTCAGATTCAGAATTGTCTGTATCACTTTGGCAAGAACATAAATTTGGATTTCTGCAATTGCAATCTTGATTAATCAATATTTCTTCTTCTGAGTTATAATTAAACTCAGAAGCACTATCAGATTCTGTACAACATCCTTCATGAAGAAGATGGACTTCTTCCCTTTTAGGAAAGGGATGGTAAGGACACTGGTTGGTCTCATGGTCATTGGCTCCAACATTTGTGCTTCTTGATCTCTTGTGTTGTGAAACAAATAAAAATACATTTTTGAAGTGTCATGAAAGAGTCAAAGAAGGAAGATTAATAAAATGGTTGTACAATATAACTATGACTGATATATGCATTAGCAATTGCACCAAAAGTCACATAATAACTAATAGTAATAATAGTTTTTATTTAAGGTGACAATCCTGTATATTCATTTGCAATTGAATCAAAATATCTAGTGGTTGACATGTGGGACCAATTGTCTGGTTCTGATTCAGATTCAAAATTGTCTGTATCACTTTGTCAAGAACAAAAATTTGGATTTCTGCAATTGCAATCTTGATTAATCAATATTTCTTCTTCTGAGCTATAATTAAACTCAGAAGCACTATCAGATTTTGTACAACATCCTTCATGAATAATATGGACTTCTTCCCTTTTAGGAAAGGGATGGTAAGGACACTGGTTGGTCTCATGGTCATGGAGATGAAATCCACAAGTTCCATTCTGTTATGAAAGGATGCCAGAAAGGATCTATTGAAGAAAAATGGATCAAGAAAATGTTAAACTAGGATTTGTTTACAAATCCAAAAACAAACGAATTTAACTGAGTCGTGTCAGATCCAGAGAAACTAAAACTATCTCGAGATTGGCAAAAATACATATCTGACAACAATTTATGGATTTCTTTCTATGAATGGAAGAAATCAATTCGAAAGGCTGTAGTACAGATGATGGGAGAAAGCTCAGAATCCCCTCCCAAACATAAATGGAAAAGTATTGAAGGACAAACTGTATAATCAAATTCTTCTTTTCCTCCCTTCAAGGGTATTGTCCTTGAAGATAATAATAGACAAGTAAAAGCAGTCCCTTTATTGCTTTCTGAGGAAGCTATTCAACTTTTTGGTATTGATAAGAGGGTTCAGTCTGTGTCAGAATAGATTAATTAGACCAATACTGCTTTAAGAGGCATGGCTACCCATACTTTTGTGACCAATGACTATGCTAGAAAAGGACAGATTATAGATTTACAAGTTTCTACAAACACTATTGTCCATTCTGTAAATCAAATTCAAGAAAAGGTCACATATGTAAAGGATAAAATGGACTCTTCTTTATGTGAAATATCCTGTAAATCCAAAGAGTCCCTGAGAAATCATGAAGAGCTTATGGAAGGACTGAGACAAGCTTTTTCTAAGATGGGAAAGACATTGACTGAAATTAAACAGAAGGATAGCAACTCTGATAAACCTATCCCTGATCCGTTCTGTTAGCACTCTGTAAATTTCCAAGAGGTTGACACAGAAGAAATCCACAAAATGTAACTTTATCCAACCGCTTTTGAAGTTGGGATCTAGCCCTTCCAACTTCAGAGAGGGATCTCTCTATTAGATTTAGCAATATTTCAAATTCCAAATATTAGGCTAGGTAAATAAATAAGTCGGTTTTTTGCTGTTGTGTTTGTAGAGTTGGTTGAGACAATCTACACATCCATTGGGCTATGGGGTTTGTGTTCTAATAAATATGAAATACAAACCATAAACGCAAAGGGAAAAAATTTCATAGGGCGAGATAATATAATCATTGGATCCTTTAGTAGCTTAAATGATGAATAGAAGAAAAGAGGAGAAAGATAATTTCAACAAAGAAGCAGTTAAGAATTTCTTTATTGAAACACCAGAAGATAAACACTAAAATCTTTCGAGTCAAAAACAGGGTATACGAGATAAATCCTGCAACATTCGTTACTCTTAAAGATTAGATTCAGAAAAACAATATGATAGCAGAGCTAGAATAACCTTCAACTTAGAGAAAAAACATCACCAGTGAATACACGCAAGAATCCTGTAAAAGTGCCTCCTTTTATTAATGGAAGATCTCTTAAAAAAGATTACAGTCTGATAGCGTCAGGGTGTGAAGATCAACAACCCTCAATACTTCGAAGGGTGAAGTATTTATAACTCAAATTACAAAGATCTTGTCATTAATGACCAGGACGTGCTAAATTTATTTTCAGCCTAACTAACTTAACAAAATTCCTAAATCTAGGAACTGCTTGATGATGTGGTGTAATTGCATACTGATTTCTGGGTGGGCCGTTGATGAAGCCTTTGCACGACCTCATCTGACTGGATGAATGATTGGACTGGGACAACTCATCTGCTAATCGATCAGATCACATAGCTCCTCCCATCTAAGATGATTGGGCACGTTGACTTTGAGCAACCTTCGATACACTTCGTCCATTTCTGTGTAATTGGCGAATGTAGGCTTGGTGAGGAAGATGTATCAAATCTCGTGTTGGATACTGATGTCCNAAATAATATCATGACCAACTATACAACTTCCTAATCTTAGTTAATTATTATGACATTGTTCACCAATGGTATTTCAACTTTGAACTAAGACTTTCATAGGGAATGTGACTACCCAAATTAAACAATCCCATATAAAGCTCCTTGTTTTTATTCCAATCATCTAATTGTTTCAAAATTGTCATTTAATAATAAATATAGTTATGTAGACATTTATTGAATATAATTGGCATCTTTATCAATTAAATTCAAAATACAACATTTAAAGATTATTTTATTATTATTATTATTTTACATTTAAATAATCATTCTTCCCTCAAGCTCGTAACCAAGTATGCAATTGTTGGTACCTTGCCAACCCCAATTTATAATTGGCTCACAAATATTGAACCATGTCACAAATGGGATTTGAACCTAGGTGGGCAGGATATCAATTTCTCTATGAAGCAACCAAACTAGATCTGTTTACTTTTTTCTATTATTTGGTTAACACCTCGTAAACATAACTCTTCAAATTTGAATGCCATGCAATTTGTAAGGTCACACATTAATATATTGGTTAAGGACTCAATCTACAATGTAATAATTATGAGAATTATTATATTTTTCATAGGACAAACAATAAAATATTTAAAGGAGTCATTAATTACAAGATATTTCTTCTAACAACTTATGCAAAGGCATTAAAACCATTCTCACACTTAATTGTTATGCAAAATTATGCTATTTTGTGTATGCTTTCTATCCAAGCACTCTATTATTGTTGACAAAAACTTGCTTTCATCAATATTGACAACCACCGTGGAATATGCTTTGTTGACTTTGACAACCCTCTTGTCGATAACTTGCTTGTTGATCACACTCTTTCCAACAACTTGCTTGTTGATCACACTCTTGCCCACAACTTGCTTGTTGATCATACTCTTGTCATTACCTTGATTGTTTATGATGCTCTTGTTTGACATCCATGATGATGATCCCATCCCACTTGACGATGATGGTTTTGTTGATGCCCTACTTATGCGTGACATAATTGTTAACAACCAACTTGTTGATGGTTCTCATCTTGACAACTTCCTTTTCTATGGCCCTCATATTGACAACTACCTTTTCGATGGTATGTTTATCGACGATCCCTCTTGTCAACAGATACCTCATTGACCATCCTTTTGTCAAAAACTCTTTTGTTTATGGGTTCCTCATTGATGGGTCCCATATGGATGAACCTCATGTAAATGATACCCTTGTTGATATCAACTCAACATAAAGATTGCAATTTAGTGAATCCGTTCCCAATGGCATGGTAGTACATGTTAGTACAAAAAACCAACTCATCTTGAAAACTCTTGACTTTCCACCTATGTCATCCCATTAGCACTTAAAAAAAAACTTCACAACTTCAATGTTATTCTATATGTACATTGTATTATATAGATCATAAGCACCACAATTTCTTTCTATTCACTCTCTGTCCATGAGAAATGTATATGCCATTCACACAATTATACATACACTATTCAATATAGTTTGTTTTATGTATATTTGTTTTCATTATTTGCTTCATTCTTTTCATGCTTCCACTTCCCATAACTTAATCAATCCCACTCTCTTTAAGTTGTCCCCGATTTCCATCCTATAATCAATATCAGTTTATTCCTAACTACTACTTAGTATTTAACATCAAAGATTCCAAAAGAGCCTCTATAACAAGATCTAAGTTAGAAAACAACACACCTTAGATAACATTATGTGAAATGTAGGAGAGATACATATATGATACTTAGAAACCCTACTTATAATTTTTTGTTTTCCAAGGAAAACCTTGTGAGGAAACTCAAGGGATGCTTCCCCATATTCATTGATGGTATCCCTAGTAAACCCGCCACAATGTATACTAGTGCACTTTACCTATCCAGGCACCTCTTACACGGAACTAGCCATATGCCTAGCAACATTGACAACGAGTGGTCGAGATAACCCCTCGGGAAGCCCTACTTCATAGTTTTGCAAATGAATCTAGCTGTAAATTTTCCCCAAATATTAAATTTGTTTGATAAAATAAAAGTGCTAACATAAAAGGAATGGGATAGAAGTTAGCTAAAATGCCCCACTTCCATACTATATTTTTAATCTTTTCAAGTGGGCATATATTTCATTGTAAATACAAAAAATATAATTTCATAATCCTAAACACTATAAGGAACAATGGATCCCGTAGAATTTGCAGATATGTGAAATGTCATAATCGAGGGAAAGGGGGATGTTTAAGTTAATGGGTAGACAACACTAACATGAAATATTCATTAGAGAAATTTTGAGGTAAAAACTGGGTCTTAAAACAAAAAAAGTGTTATCAACATCAACTTTAAAAGAACCAATAAAATTCAAGGTGATGATGTCAACCATATGGGTAAATAGTTTTGGAGGGAAAAAAAGAAAACTATTCTTTTACTATCATATTTTGACTTATCTCCTTATAGGTTTACTCAAATTTCAAGTGTATGCATTAGTTGGATGCAAAATTAGATTTTGTGTCCAATAAGTACCCACTCTGCATATTTTTAATAGATCCACAATGAAATAAACTAGAAATACATGAAAAAGCTATGTTTTTTTTTCCAAAAACATTTTTTGTCGTGTAATTCCAGTTTATTTCATTATGAGTCTATTACAAGTATGCATAGTAGGTATTTATTGCTACATCCAATGAGTGCCTACACTTGAAATTTGAATAAACCTATAAGGAGATAAGTAAAAAATACAATATAAAAAAACAATTTTTTTTCTTTCCCTTTGAAAATTCATAACTCTTATTTTATTATTTCCCTTAGGAGAGCCATTTTAGACCTCAAAATTTCTCTAATGACACTCTTCAAATTGCTTATGTAAATCATCATTTTGATTGCTTCTTTGATATACTTTTTGAGGATACTAAAACATTGGTTATCTCTTCCCCCGTAAAATACCTCAAACCTTGAATTTCAAACTTCAAACTCTAAAGATGCCAAATACTCTTTCAATGCAAATTATGCAACTTTTGTGATTGATTGTTTGTTGTTATAAGTTTTGAAATTGGAAACTCCACGTTGATCTAGAACTATTTTTGTAAACAAGAAAAGAACTAAGAGAATATTTCACAAAGATTAAACATGAAGGCTATTGGATTTAGAGTTTGATTTCCTCACCATTCCACTTTGGAAGCCCACACAAATAACAAGTCATTTGAACTTAGGTTGCTAGATTCAAAGTCAAATGTCATCACCACCAAACCATGGGACCACATACAAAACTTGACTATATATAATTTTTTAAGTACAAGCATTGTTACAACTATGTACACAAATGTCTTGGAATAAGTGTATTGATAGGTATGGTCCTCACCTCAAGAATTTTTCAATGAATATGTTAATAGGAGTTCTTTTGGATTCATAAGAAGGCTCTTGAAAAAAAAATTGCAAGACTTTATTTGAATAAAATCTATTGATGTGTTGTTTTGTCCGAAAATAATTGTTGAAAGTGGTGTCTATTAATCCTTATAAAAATACCATGAACCACCCTCCACAGTTGAAATGCTTCTATATCTGATTGATCCTGACAAATTCTTCTTGCTCATTGTCAATGCTTAGAACCTTCAGCTTAGGCCCTAAGGTGACGTTGGATGGATCTTATGGTGGAAACCATCAATTATAAGTAATGCTAACTTCTTTTTTGGTTTGGGGCAAGGTGGTTGATGAATTTAAGGGAATTAGAGACAAGCATGTTGGGTAGAGATTGGCAAAAAAATCATATTTTTAAGAAGAGAACTTGCATAATGTTTCTTTAAGGAAGTAGTTAAATAAGAAAATTTTCTTAGATGTATGGATGGATATTGTACACAAGTTTCTGAAGTTAGAGTTCATTTATAATGGATAAAGAAGATGGAAAACTCATTAAATTTTACTTTGATTTTCTCAATTAAAAAAGATTTTCTCAATTAAAAAACTAGAGTTAAAAAGAATAATGAGTTTGAAGAACTTGGAGGGGATCAAGTTGGAGGACTTGGAAGATATTATACAAATGTCTAGTATTCATTTTAAAAACACTTTTGTTGAGTGCCCCATTAAGGAGAGTGTTGCAACAACCATACAAACATGTCAACAAGAGAACCATTCTAAAGTTTTGAGCTCTAAAAAACACTTTCTTTGGGCTAAAATTATTGAAGAATGTCTTTTGGAAGCTCTAAAAAAATGAAGAATGGAAAATATCTTCATATAGATGTTCTTCCTTATCAATTATTTAAATGGATGTGGGAGGTGGTTGGTCAATATATGTTGTATATGGATAAAGAAATTTTGTATCCAAGAAGAATGAATGAGATGCCTAATCAAGCACTAATTAAATTGACTCCTATGAATTAAATGAGAGACACCATTAATGCTTAGTATCCTATCACTTTTCTTAATGTATCCTATAATATTTTGGCAAGGTGCTTATTATGAGGATTAAATGGGTCGTAGATTGGATTGTTCGACCCTCACACACATGTTTCAATTAGGGAAAATACATTCTTGATACATATTTGACAACGTGGGAGAGTGTTGAGTGGGACAAAGAGTTTTTTCAACAAGTTTGTTTGCTAAAAAATGATTTTGATAAGCTATTGTGACATGATAGATTGGTCTTTTATAACCTAAATGTTCTTGTGGTTTGGGTTTGGCCAGCATTTTGTGTCTATGGCTAGTGGTATTTTCTCAAGTTCTTTAGCATCTACATTTGTCAATGGGGTTCTCTTGGACAAATTTGTGTTGCATACACAGATGCTATCTTACACCTTATACTTATGTTCTAGCATTAGACATATTTTGAATGTTTCTAGAATTCAAGGACAAATCAATAATGAAATTTCAATACTTGTGGGGTGAGGTGATTATTCATCAATTTGCTAATGATTCTCCCTTGTCTATTCAACTCTTTCAAAACTCAATTTATATGACTTTGGAATGTTTGGAGATATTTTTCACAACAACTAGGACAATAGTTACCAACACTAAATCCAATTCTCGATTGATTGGTGTTAAGGGAAAACCAAAATGGTTGACCAAGCCATGACAACATATGAGAGATGGTGACATTGTACTCTATTTAGGAATTCCCTATGGGGTTGATACTTTTCTCTTATATATATGGGGCGATGTATACAAAAACTACAAAAGAAATTTAAAGATGATGGATTATGGACCTTCCATTGGGGTTGATACTTTTCTCTTATATATATGGGGTGATGTATACAAAAACTACAAAAGAAATTTAAAGATGGTGGATTATAGACCTTCCATTCAATTGCAAATTTATGGTTCTTGATAAAACCATTCAATCTCCTCACGCGAATTGTCTCTTTTTGGTTTCCTTCCTTTTATCATTTTGTTCCATTGGAGAAACTCCTAATGGGTTTCCTATGGTCTAAGTTTGGATGTGTGAGGACACTCCTCTTAGTACCTTGGGGTTTTGTACTCTTTCCAAGAAAAGAGGACTTGGATTCATTGATATTAAACTATGAGTAGTTTCATTTGTGAATTGAATTATCCAATGCTTGGTCGGTTATGATCTAAGGATATGTCTTCTTATATTTAAAATCACCTCCAATAAGCATATTAATATGATTAAGGAGCCCTTCTTCATCAATGATGTCATCAATTCCCCTCAGAACTTTAGGATTGATGGTTCCCTAATGGTAAGGTTGAATTTTTTTTTGCAATAGTTCTCATAATTTCACATTGGAATGATTACAGATAGGGATTTGATATGGGTTACCATTTGATTTGTATATGGAAAGACCAAATGTCTATGGTAGTGCATGTCGAAAGATTTATTTTAAATAGATTAGAAAACAAAGAATTTTGAAGTTATATTGGGATGAAAATTTTAGATCTTCAAAGACTTGGCATGATTTATTATAGAGTTAGCCTTAATTCACTTGGATTCTGTAGCAATTCATGAGGTCTAGAGGATAATCCCAACAAATGATATTATTTATAAGCTCAATCATCATATCCTTGACTCATTTGAAGAAACTAGTCATGTAGCTAAGGCAAACCCATCAATAGGAATTCATGTTATTAGAATAAGGTAAGGGACATGCATTCAATCTAAGTTGTATCCATCATTGATGCATTCAGATACATTAATTAGGTATCTTTATCGAGGCCAAGAAAAAAGAGGTATATAATTGGAAAATATTGTATCACTATCTTAGTTCTTGATTTTCTTTGAAGAAGAAGTTCACAAGACAATATAATCTAATGAATCCAAGAGAAAAATGGGCAAACTACCTCCATATAATATAGTCCTTAAGCTTTCCTTTTTAATGGCTTCTAGTTTTTCAAGATTGTTGTATCAAGAGCATCTTTCACAAACTAGATTTATAAATGATTCAGTGCAAATGCATTGTGGCCATATTAAGACCATTTTTCACGTATTTTAGTGATGTATGATTATTATACTTGATTATATTTTAAATGATAGATGATGCATCTTCTTCAACAATATTAACAAGTGCCACTTCCAGTGGCGGTGACGATGTCCCTGCTGGGAAGTATTGTGTGCATTGATTGATTTAAATGCCAAGAAGTATTGTAGGCATTGATTGATTTAAATCACATAGTCATTGAATTATATTGTTTTCTTAATTGATTTAGAATATATATCAAACAATAAGAGTGACATCTCATTCTCGCTTTATCTCACACCCACGTTGTTAAATATGCAGCACAAAAATCGTAATTGCAACCAGAAGTCAAACCTCATTGAGAGTAATAGCAGACTCTGACTGTTGATTATTGCAAGGGGTCTTGTTCCTTATTTCGTATTTCTTCAATAAGATACTCCCAAGCAAGCTTGGATCGTTTACAATTCCAATAGTCTATTCCCCTTCCTCTTTTTGCGAATTGCGGTGCAGTAGCTTCTGTAGCTTACTAATTCTACTCCAAAAAAAATTATGGGAAAAGTGTGATTGTGACATGGGAATTGCGTCAGGGGTAGGTCACAGGTTCGAATCCTTCTATCCATAACTCTTTCGCGAAGAGAGCATTGCACAAAGAGAAGCAAGCTATTTAGGATCTCACCTTCGCGCTCAGACTTGAAGAGTTAAACGATTAGTTACAACTTCTTCGATATACATATATTTAATCAAGGGGTAGATATAAATCAAGGTATCGCTTCGTACATGTGATTGGTAAGGATTCAATATTGGAATCCTTAGAACATTAGGAAAGAGAAATTACAGATCTGATTGGTAAGGGTAAGGCTGAAAGATCCAGTAGCATGGCAAAGATGAACAACAACAATTATACAATTCTTGATAATAGGAATTTCTCTAGATTTTTTCCCGTAATAATTGGCTTGCATCATTTACATCCTTAATTTCACTGTAATTGGTTTTGAAATTTCAGGTTTAATTATTGTTTCATTCTATGTCTATATGCTGAAAGGATCCTATGATTTTTTCTTCTATAGGCCGCCTCAGGTCGGGATCACGTCGAACTGAGGTTCCCAGGTAAGTTTTGAGCCCCAAATATATTAAAGTTTACCTCTTGGATAGTTGTTACAAGCATAGGATTTAGATTAAATAAGGTGAGATGACCCCTTATAACCATGACGTGCACTTGTATTATTCCTTTATAAAATAGAAGAATCATTTTTCCTCTAGTTAATACTCCTTTTGTAAGGGTTTGTAGAGATAATGAATGAATAAAAGCCAATGATATCATATACCAGATAAATAGAAATTCTTAAACCTGTGATAAAATTAAATTTCTCTTTGCCAAGAATGAAAAGAAACCAAGAAATAATTTAAAATTTCTTATCTTGCAATACTTTTTTTAACGAATATTTATTTTAATGGTCTAAATAGTATCATGGAAAGCTTACCACTATGCAAATGCAGTACAACAGGAGGTGGCCTCTCGATCTGAGCATTGAAGGACTCGAAGCTTCTTGATATGGAAGGTAGCTTATCCATCCAGAAGCTAATCTATAACAAGCTATTCAGAGTGGATTCTTCTTCAACTAAAAAAATTCGATCATAAGGCTGTAGCGATGGATTTGACTTCCACTACTTTGCATTTTGTAATTCATAAGGCATAGTTCATAAGGCTATCCATATAGCTCTCATTTGGTCGGGCATAGTCGTTCCTGTTTGTTGCGATACTACAATCTACTCTGCTATTTATAAGGTAATCTGTATTGGATTAATAGTTATCATTGTATACCTATGGGAAGATTAGGATGAGGCGGTGAGGATAGAGTTTTTGCAACTGGAAGGTAGAATGGTGACACATATAAAGACTGATTTATTCAGTGACATTGAAATTTGTTAGTACATTGAAATTTGAGAAAGAGTGCATTGAAATTTGTTTAAGACAATGCATTGGTAAAGAAAAAAATTTAATTCATTGACAAAACAAATCAAAATCATTGCAGTATCTTTAAAGAACATAAAACTTAGGTTATAAGAAATTTTCTTAAGACGATGCATTGATAAGAAATAAATTTACCTCACTGACAATACAAATCAAAATCATTGCACTATCTTTAAATCAAAATCATTGCAGTATCTTTAAAGAACACAAAACTTAGGTTATAAGAAGAAGTTGGGCAATATCAAAACTTCTTTAAAGAACACAAAACTTAGGTTATAAGAAGAAGTTGGGCAATATCAAAACTTATAACGTAAAAATTTGGTTATAAAACTTAATTTATATAAAAAGCTCAACAATAAGATTCAGAGCCTATTAGCCAATAACATTTATTATAAAATAATTTAAATATTATAAAAAAATAATAATTTTAGTTGTCATATGTACAACATTAAACAATCTAAAAATTATTATAGTGAAAGTTTAACTATTCGATAGTTAATGACTAATCGATTGTTAGAGTCTCCTTCACCTTCTGCAGGGACTAATAAAAAGTCAATTTTCTAGGAGATGATGATTCTATTTGTCAATTTCATTTAGAAGGGTATGTCATTATATCAGAATTTTAACTTCTTATACTTTGTGGAAGTTTTGTTGTGAGGTTTCTTCAATAAAAATACTTTCTTTATTATTAGTTTAAAAAAAAAGTGTTGCATGAATTAAAGGTGAAATTCAAGGTACAAAGCACTTTCTTTGAACAAGATGTATTGGATGTTTTATTGAAGCATAATCTAATTGTATTGGATGCTTTATTGAAGGCTTTTCTTTTTTACTTTCAAATAGACATTTGTGTTAGCACAAAATTTTGTATTATATATTTTTTTGGTTAATATAAGTAATATTTTTTTAAGTCCATGAAATTTGAAATTAAATGAATATTAAGATACACATTAGTTTATAGTATATTATGAACCATTGGATTTAGTTTTGAATGGTTAATGAACATAAAATAAAATTTTCCAAATAGACTATTTTTTAGCAAAGTGTCAGGTATAAAATATGATAGAAATTTAAGTGTCCAACATAGTTTCACAAGTCAAAGTTTTAAGGATATAGTTCACAATCCTAGAATTGGGTTACCTCAAGCCCCTTTTTTGTTCTTATAATTCAATGTCAAGCTTTTTTAAGCCCTTTAGAGACCTTAGACAAGCGTGCCCTTTATCGCCCTTATTTCTAGTAGTAATTGAAGGTTTATATAGGGTCGTCTTTAATGATCAAAGAAGTGTAGTTACAAAGGATTGTATTAAGATAGAAATGGTGTGTGCTCTATCTTATCTTTTATTTGTAAATGATATTTACATGTTTGGTAATGATACTTTAAGGAAGCCCTAAAATATAAATAAATTATATCTTGTGTCGTGCGACTAACAATATGGAAATAAATAAACATAAATTATCAGCCACCTTAAACTAAACACTTTAGGGGCAGGGAGAACTAATCACGAGACTATTGGGTTTTCAATGTATTGAATTTAGGAAATGATTCAAGTAGTTAGGTTTAATTTTAAAACCAAATGAATATGGATATCAACATTGGATATGGTCATACCAAAAAACATAGTTATTGACTTGACGAGAAATATAACTTCAAAATGAGAACCCGAGCCCTAAAAACATCAAAATCAGGATCCAAATTAAAAAAAATGATGCTCCAAGAATCACCCTATTTTTGGGGGGTTAAAATTACAACATTTTGTAACCATGGCATTAAAAACTTGTAGTGTTTCTCAGAGAAACCTAAAAATCAATACTCAATTGTAAAAGTTGTGCTACCATAGCATACTGTTTTTTGAGGGGTGGTTAAAATTACAATTTGATTGAAACCATGGCCTTAACAGCGAACACCATTGCAACCAAAATCTTAAAATTAACCATAGAATTGAAAGATGACACTACTAACATCACCCTTTTTTTTTAGGTTTAAATTACAACTTGTTTAAAAGCATGTTTTTAAAAACTAGTACCGTTGTAACTAAAATATTAAAATCAACCCCCAAATCAAAAAGTGATGCTATCGATAGCACCCCCAACTTTTTCAGGATTAAAAGTATAACTTCTTTGAAACCATGGCCTTGACAACTAGTATTGTTGCAACCAAATCTTAAAATCAACCCCTCGAATTGAAAAGAGGTGCTACCAATAACACCTTCTTTTTTTTCGAGTTTACTTTAAAAAATCAAAACCATCATCTGCATTCACCTTATCCTCCTTTAAAAAAAAAAAAAACACACACATTTAAAACCAATTTATTGAAAAAAAAAATGAAAAGAAACACACACAAACACACACATATATATAATTTTTTTTTAAATCCAAATGAAAAACAAAATTAAGAAAAAAAATAAAAATATAGACAACAAAATAAAAATCTAAAAACAAAAAATGCACAAGGACATTTAAAAACATACACACATTTAAAACTAGTTTAAAAGTGTCAAATCCCAATAGAGCGATCAGTTTCGATGGACCTCATTTTGTAAGGCGATTCAGGTTTGAAACCCACCATTGTCGAGAGGAGACACCAAAAAATCAAGCCATGATAAGGGATGGTGTGGCCTAAGTTGGGTGTGATCCTCAAGTAATTTTGATGACTTAGATGCCCCTAGATCGCAGTTTCTCAACCACATGTTAATCATGCAGGTCACAAAGACATTAGTACACACCAAAAAAACACTAATTTAAAAAAAATAACAAAATCAAAATAGCACCACTACATTGAACATTTAGAACCAATTTATTTAAAATTATATTAAAAAATTAAAAAATATTTTTTTTTTCAATTAAAATCTAAATTAAAAACAAAATTTGAAATAAAAATGAAACAAAATTTAAAAAGCAAAAATAAAGTGAAAACAAAATTAAATAAAAAAAAATCAAAATATAAACCACCCATCCAACCCCCTTCGCCACACGACCATTTCCCCACGCCCCCCATTTCCCATACTCGCTATTCTTATAAGTGGCAAGCGGGTGTGAAAACACCCTCCCATCCTCCCCATTTCATAGGCCACCACTTGACATAGCAATGACTTTTAGAAGTGGCGAGCACGGGAAAATGGAAACGCAACGAGGGGAGGCGGATGGGGAAATTCCCCACCATGTTTTTTTCTTTTTAAAGTATTTTTCTATTTAATATGTTTTTCAATCCTCATTTGGATTTTTTTTCCAAAATTGTTATTTTTTAAATTTTTTTAAAAAATGATTTCAAATGTCTTTATATATATATATATATAATAGTTCTTTTAAAAAGGAGAGCGAGGGTAAGGGTAGTGTAGTGGATTTTAAGAAGAATTAAAATTCGATTATATTTGTATTCTCTTTATTTATATTTATATATTTTTATTTTAATTCATCTTCTTTTCATTTGTTTATTTTGCAACTAAGTAAGTCTTTTTGTCATAATTTCAAAAATATTGTAATTTTAACTCTTCAAAATAGAGGTTATTGGTAGTACTTCTTTTCAATTCAGGGGTTGATTTTAAGATTTTAATTACAATAATACTGGTTGTCAAGGTCATGGCTTCGAACAATTTGTAATTTTAACCTTGAGATAAAAACAAAGTGCCTAACACTAGTTTTCAATTCGGGGGTAGATTTTGAGATTTTGGTTCAAAGAGTTCTAGTTGTTAAGGTCATGCTTTCAAACAAACTGTAATTCTAACTCCCAAAAAATATGGGTGAGACTAGTAACACCACTTTTTGATTCGATGATTGATTTTAATATTTTGGTTGTAATAGTACTAATTGTTAAGGCCATGATTTCAATCAAGGTGTAATTTTAACAACAATTTTTTTTTACCACTAGTAGCACCACATTTACATTTTAGGGTAGAGTTCAAGGTTTTTTTAAACAACAATATGAGTTTTGAAGGTCATCATTGCATAAGGTTGTAATTTTAACCCGAAAAAAAATAGCGATTTTGGGAACACCATTTCTTGATTCAGGATAAAAATAGCCATGAAATTCAATCTCTAAGAAAATAATAACTCTAGAGGGTTATTGTCAAGTAGTTAACTATGCTAAATATGGAACAAATAATCACAACATAGTGCAATAAACAACTATTTGTACTTGGTAGATTGAGACTTATCAAATATGTGCTTGAAGCAATTCTAGTTTATTGACACTTTATGCCATACATGTTGGAATGGTGGAGAAGATTAGGAAAAGTTTGTCCACCCTCTATTAACTAATAAGAAGGAGAAATATGAGATTTCTCTTGTTAGTTGCAAGAGAATAATGAATCCTAAGGCAACTAATGGTTGGTGTTTAAAAAATGTTCATCACTTTAGGAAAACACCAACAACTAAAATTCTATGGAGACTCATTGAATATGAAGGGTCGTGGCATGATGTTATTTTACCTAAATTCGTTGAACCTGTGAGCTTTGAGGAATTTACCCAGACTCTAATTAAATCAAATTCCAATGTTTCAGTAATTTGGATCACTTTCATCCACTCATTTCCCTTGATTGGTAACTAACTTTCTTATAGAGTGGGCAATGGAAAGAGGGTGACATTATAGAGTGATCCATGGGTGGGAATTTCTAGGCAACATAATCTCCATCAGAATATTATAAACTTTCTAAATGATCAAGGAAGGCTAGTGCTATTTGACATAACTAATTGAACTGTCATCAATATTTGACAACAAAGATAGTTGAATGCAAATTTATTTGGCAACAAAGAAAGTTGAATGCAAAGTTGATGGGTTTGGAGGGACATGATGTTGATTGATGGCAAGGTTATATTAGGAGGTTGGCTCAAAGATCCATTAGGTTAAGAAAACAAGGAGATACCTTAGTATGGTCGAAAAACCTTGTTACAAGGTCATTCACCTCTAGCCTGGGATATGAGGCCATGTTCAAAGGTGGGATAGAAAATTCTCCTTGGTGGTAGGGAAGGATTTGGAAAGTAAAATCTCCAATAAGTCTAGAATTTGTATGTGGCTATCCTTAGCAAAAAAATCTTTGATATGGGGTGTCCTTCAAAGAAAGGCAAGACAAGGACCTAGAATGCATATACTTTAATGTGTGTGAGGAGGAAACCACTGATCATCCACTGGTATAGTGTGGATACATAAAGGAGGTTTGGAGTGAAATTATTCCCCTAACTGGAGGAAAAGGTTCTTGGTAGGAGGATAAGTTGTTAGACTATATGCGAGTTTGATTTGATAATGGATATCTTAAACTTCACAGATCCTTGCCTATGATTTCCTTGAGAG
>SNQJ01S0009597.1:31169-44524 GCA_010110895.2 Picea sitchensis | reverse complement strand
ATATGGAACAAATAATCACAACATAGTGCAATAAACAACTATTTGTACTTGGTAGATTGAGACTTATCAAATATGTGCTTGAAGCAATTCTAGTTTATTGACACTTTATGCCATACATGTTGGAATGGTGGAGAAGATTAGGAAAAGTTTGTCCACCCTCTATTAACTAATAAGAAGGAGAAATATGAGATTTCTCTTGTTAGTTGCAAGAGAATAATGAATCCTAAGGCAACTAATGGTTGGTGTTTAAAAAATGTTCATCACTTTAGGAAAACACCAACAACTAAAATTCTATGGAGACTCATTGAATATGAAGGGTCGTGGCATGATGTTATTTTACCTAAATTCGTTGAACCTGTGAGCTTTGAGGAATTTACCCAGACTCTAATTAAATCAAATTCCAATGTTTCAGTAATTTGGATCACTTTCATCCACTCATTTCCCTTGATTGGTAACTAACTTTCTTATAGAGTGGGCAATGGAAAGAGGGTGACATTATAGAGTGATCCATGGGTGGGAATTTCTAGGCAACATAATCTCCATCAGAATATTATAAACTTTCTAAATGATCAAGGAAGGCTAGTGCTATTTGACATAACTAATTGAACTGTCATCAATATTTGACAACAAAGATAGTTGAATGCAAATTTATTTGGCAACAAAGAAAGTTGAATGCAAAGTTGATGGGTTTGGAGGGACATGATGTTGATTGATGGCAAGGTTATATTAGGAGGTTGGCTCAAAGATCCATTAGGTTAAGAAAACAAGGAGATACCTTAGTATGGTCGAAAAACCTTGTTACAAGGTCATTCACCTCTAGCCTGGGATATGAGGCCATGTTCAAAGGTGGGATAGAAAATTCTCCTTGGTGGTAGGGAAGGATTTGGAAAGTAAAATCTCCAATAAGTCTAGAATTTGTATGTGGCTATCCTTAGCAAAAAAATCTTTGATATGGGGTGTCCTTCAAAGAAAGGCAAGACAAGGACCTAGAATGCATATACTTTAATGTGTGTGAGGAGGAAACCACTGATCATCCACTGGTATAGTGTGGATACATAAAGGAGGTTTGGAGTGAAATTATTCCCCTAACTGGAGGAAAAGGTTCTTGGTAGGAGGATAAGTTGTTAGACTATATGCGAGTTTGATTTGATAATGGATATCTTAAACTTCACAGATCCTTGCCTATGATTTCCTTGAGAGGCTGGAAACTGGTTGTCGAGGAATCCCATTTTTTTCAAGGACAAGGATAATCCTCCCTTTTAGGTTCATCATTGAACTAAATTATTGTATGAAGGTATTAAACGCATTTCAAATTCCATAATGTCGACACAAACATGTAGACTTGAGGTGGATACAACATACCTTTGAATTTCTTTGATGGTGCCTAAGGTTCCCCTAGTTTGTGTGGTGCTCAAGGTATTATTTATCTGAATGAAAATCACAAGATGTCCTTGAAATATGGATTAAGTGCAAGCAAAAATACCATGGTTGAATGGAAGGAATTAGCTATTATGTTAAATTTGGTAGGTGAACATGGGGTCACTCATATTTAGGTATTGGGAGAGTCAAAACTAGTAATTCACTAGATCAATGGAGCAATAAGTATGTAGAATATTGTTCTAAGAATTTTCTTTGATCAACTTAAGTTGGCGGAGACAACAATTTTTGCTATTTCTTATGCCCATCTTCTCAAGGAGCTCAATATGGATTCTCATGATTGGGAAAAAAAACATTGGGTTTAAAGGAAGGATCTTTGGAAATTTTGGAAGAAGTTAGCATCCACAAGCTAGTTACCTTGAGATCCTTGCAAATTGCATGATTGATTTGGAGCAGGATAAGGGAAAGTGGATCATTGAAGCAATACCCAATCCTACCATTGCAACAAATAATATCCAACCAGAAGAGTCAAAGGAGCATGAGGAGGGGGAGCACCTCTTGCATTCATAAATGTGGGTGAAGGGGACTCCACTACATTTCATTGTTGAATACAGTGGCCAAAAGAACCTAATCTCAGCTGAAATCATCAAGAGATTTACAATTCCAACAGTGGTACACCCCCAACCATACACCATCAGTTGGTTGAGCCAAGGATGAGACATCCGCATCCGCCAACAATTTTGGTTGTCCTATGGCATGAAGCCCTTTAAAGATGAGGTACTATGTGATGTTTCCCCACTTGAAGTTTGTGATGTTCTTTAAGGACTCGAAATGTCATCTTATTTATGAGTCAAGGACTCATAGTTCCATTTTTACCTTGGGATGCCATTTCTACAGGGTGCTAGAGGTAGTTCTAACTATTGTAGTCTCCTTGACATCAAAAAATCCATGTCGAAAGGTAATCTCCTAGAATATTTTTTTTTTCCTCTTAATGGTTCGATTGGAAGGTAAACAAAAGGTCATTGTGACCACCACCACCTAAACATCATGACTCTCTACTCAACATAATTAATGGAATAGGATCATCGAGGACTATAGATACATATTTTCTTCACCTACAACAATGCTTCTGCACTACTAGGTCAAACATCCAATTGACTTGATACCTAGTGCTCCTTTACTGTTACACATCAAAATTCTTCACTTTGACAGTGTCGTAAGCGTCACACTTTCATTGTCACAAGTGTCATAAGTGTCACAAGTATCACACTTTTATTTTCGCAAGTGTCGTAAGTGTCGCATTCACTTTTCCTAAGTGTCACATCTCGAACGACACCATAATAACACTTTCTACAACCCTTAAAACATGTTAGAAGAAGAAGCCCCATCATCTGACAATCAAAACAAGTATTTTACCTAGGGAATTTCTCATCTTTGTGACATTTTGGAATATCAACACTCCCCTACTCATACATAGGAAGCGCTAGCGCTCCTTGTCCATCATTGTGGTGGTGGGGTGGGGGGGGGGGGGGGGCNAAGGGAGTGTTGAGTTGGTTGAGGGAATCTTGGAGGAAATCCCACTCTCCTCTAAAGACAACTATGGATGGGTTTGGTTAGTTTGGATCGAATATGACTCCATGGTTGCATCTATGGAGGATATCACAATTAATGTTGCCATATCCTCAACCATTTCCAAATATACTTAGTGTGGTTGAGCCTCTCAAATCCTATAAAATGGAGGCATTTCCATGGTGAAAGGAGGAGAAATCAACAAAGCATTGTTATTTTAATTGTGTATATTTTGAGCAAGGGTTGGATGAGGAGGACTTGGAGAGGTTGTTGCAACATCATCTGAAGATTGTAAGTTTCCCTTTTAAGTTCTCATTAATATACTTAGCCTATTTCCTTCAAGTATGTGTTTACATGTGCTTATCTATGGTTGTCTTGATCTGCATAGATAAATTGATTTTGTCTAATCCATTAGAGTAGGATATAGTCATTTGTTTCTCGCTATCCATTGCAGGTACTAATTGGAGCTCGTGGATTGGAGCATCGTGGGAAAACATCATAAACGAGGTACATCACACTTCCCCTCCTTCTCTCTTTTTCGATGGACAAAATGAATATATAGGAATGGTAGTGTCCAAATGTAATTTTTTGTCTTGGTAGAGGGGTCTATAATCCAATGGAAAATTCACTTGTCTGCAGAGGAATATTTACGTAACAGAAATTGGTGACTCCACTGGGGAATGAACTTTCATTTATTCTTCTCTTGGTTCATCTTAGAATTTTTCCTATCCTTAGATACTACTTGCTGATTCGGTCTTAAGTCTTCATATTCCTTGTATTTACTAGTCGTCTTACAGAGCCTTTTACTGAAATTTCCTGAGTTATTAATCTTTTTGATCCTTTTTCAAACTTTCCTCAGAACTAGCACTCCCCTGCAGTTCAAACCAGGACGTTTTTTCTTGATCAATTCTCCTCCATAGCCTTCTAGGGAGCATTGTAGTGCTCTGGTGTCTTGGTTAACAGAGCATTGATGTCCTCTTTTAGGGAAAATTTCAAGTTTCTTTCTTGTTGGGTCTAGTCTTTGGATCTTCTTCTCTAACTCAGAGTTTATTCTGTCTGAGCTTGGCTCCTGTTTGATTATAAACTTTGTTTCCTTCATTCTTTTTAGTCTTTATTGAGTTTGCGTTTTCTTTCTTGATTTCAAAATCGACCCTTTCTCTCTCATATTTGGTTTCCCCTTTGCAACTCTTCTCAATTATCTGATTGATTAGAGGAACTCACAAGAAAGATTTTTTATCACGAGTCTATTGATTTCTTTGTCTTTTATCCCTTACTCAATGCTTGAAGATTATAAAGTATGACTTTTTGATTTCTTAGTGTTTTTGAATCTTTGATTGAGCAGTTTAATATTTGTTTTTCTTTCGGTCTCTTGTTTATTGTTGAGAGTATCTTTTATTGTATGCTCTTTTGATTCATACTCTTTTCAATCGTCATAGTGAAATTTTTCATTATTAGTGAAAGAACGAGGCATTAGACGAACAACATTGTTTGCATCTAAAATCAATCAAAGAAGGATTTATATGTATTGGTTTTGAATATTGAAAAGTTTTTCTTTTTTTGATAATTTGGCAAATGTATGAATTCTTGTTTTGGAAAAACAACATAAAGTTTTTGCATTTATTTTGAATGTTTGTTAGTGATGAAAGGAAAAAGAAACTCTTCTCCCTCCCGTAACTAGAATTTCATTGAAAAGAAAATTTGCATATCATTATTTTGACCTTCTTGTGGAGTCGAGTCTCAAAACATCATCAATTTCACTATCATTCACCCTTGAGTAAAAAACATCCACAAAAATAAGCGCTAACTAAAATTAAACTAGAAACTTTTATTTTTAGATCTTTACACCAATAGTAGACTAAGAATAGAGCTTTGTAATAGGTTGTGAGCATAACTCTCCAAAGCATGCAATACAAACACAAAATCTTGTGATAGGGAGAGAAAATCCAACCTTCGTATAAGCGTAGCTAGGATCCCCCTCTCACACAGGGGTTAAACACGAGGTCACATGCGAGAGAGAAATAAAGATTATCCCTCCGAGGCTTAACCAATCATAGTGGAACGGTCAGATATTGGGGGTTCTTCTTTCAGAATCAACTATTTTTAGTCGATCTCAGAACTTTGTGAATTCCAAATCCATTCAGGGTCCTCTAGAGTTTTACCGGTCCATTTGTCCTCAGTTCTCTTGAAGAATTTCAGACTTGATATCCTACCCATACATTCAGACCTAAATGTCAAATGTACTTGCCTAGAGGTTGACTGGGAATTGTTATCCTTAGTGGCCATAATATTTAGGTTATTTACACAAGGTGATGGCGAAGGGAAGTCTTTGTTGTACCTAGATCAATGTTGGTCAAACTCATTCAGGCTCCTTGGAGAGTAACTCGTGGGTAAAATCGTGAGGGAACTTGCACCAAGGCGTAAGTATGTTAAGCATGCTGCCAACATAACTGATCCACCCGCTCAATCTTATCCCCTTCTCACTTTTTTCACGCGATGTTGGATTTTATCACTAACTGATACACTCATTAAGAGAAGTTATTTTTTTTCTTGTTGGTTTTCTATATTTTTTAGCAAATGTTGTTTGTTCACCCTAGTTGTCCTTAAAATTGGTACCATGGATGATAAAGTTATTCGTAGATCATGTAGGATGCAAGGGTTTCCTCCGGAAGGCTACGAACCCATGCCCCCTAACTCACTTGAAGACACTTACCATGAAGAGGTCAAAAACTATAATTTGGATGCCGGGAGTGCTACTACTCCTTTGATCAATAATGCTAAGGGAGATATATTAGTAGTTCATGAAGGTCCTACCCCTCCTACAAACCCGGATTTGAAAAACCCTCACGATCCATTCCTTCTCCGAGCAGACTCCTCAGGAAACATCATCGTTGAATATTATACTAGGCTATACCGTCAATACCATATGAAGAACATGACTTGGAACCCGAAAAACCAAATCTAAATGAAGAATTTACTACCCATGTCCGCTCTACTGAAATGGTAGATCCACATCAAACCCATGTTTGTCCTATATGGAGAACTCCATCGGGTCGTGATATTTATGAAAAATTTAATTTTAACTGACCACTCTTTAGCCCTCCATATACATCTGTCAACATCAGTGTGGATGCAAGACCATCGATTCAATACGTCAATATCCTACCGGACAAATAATCAATATTGCTACCACTTCAGGACAACTAACGAGTGCAACAAGATTCATGTTACCTAGTCATTTGCAAAGTACCATGATGGTTACACCTACAATCCCTCTTCAAATAAAAACTTCATACATGCCACAAAATCTTGTTGGGACACCTTCACATAAAATAATGAAAAACCTTGTCATACAACAAAACCCAACTACAGGACAAGTCCCTATTGGGGGGCAATCTTCCATTAGAGGAAAAATCCCTCCCAGGGGCCAACCCTGGGTTAGTGGAAAAATATTGATTGGGAGGAAACCCTCATTCAGTGGAAAAATCCCGACTAGGGGGAAAGCTCCATTCACCGAACAAATCCCATTTTTTACCCAACCTATGGAAGGGGGACAATTTCAAACTTCTTTTGTCGGAAGGTCTTAGGCACCACCCTAGGGAGGACCTTTTAATCAACCATATCAGGGAGGATCTTCAAATCCAAACCTATAGAGATGATCCCTAAATCCGAACCCTTCTAGACTATATTATGGACAACCCTTCCCAGGTGTCCTGAATCCCACTTGGGTTCCTCAAGGACAATCATATTTTCCTCTGTAAGCTCAAATCAGTTACCCTCCTCATAATCAACCTAGGTACCCTCCTTAGGGTCAACTTTGTTACCCTGCTTAGGGGAAAACTGGTTACCCACCTCAAGGCCAAGCTGGCTATCCTCCCATGGGCTACACTGGTCATCCTCCCTAGGGATAAATGGGTTTTCCTTCACCTTTTATGCAAATTCCTCAACCAATGAATCCCACTTTCGCTAGTCAAAATCCACAACAACAACATATGGGAGGACCTTTTGGATATAACTATCCACCAAAACTAGTTTACGATCCAACTAGTGTTCCTATGCCTCACTAGTATCATCCTCAAGCTAATATACAATTACCTTTCTTAGCTACTTTAGATCTACCAGATTTTTCAAGATTAACAAATGATTCCATATTACACTCCCCTTTTTGGCTAGTAACTCCATCCAGATTACAATCTGATATTCCAAAATTTGACGGGAAACCTGGATAAGACCCCAATAACCACGCCATGGAATTTCATTTGTGGTGTTCATCAAACGCACTGATGGATGACTCTATTCCTTTATGTCTTTTCCAGTGTACTCTTACAGGTTCAACGAAAAAATGGTACATTGAGTTACAATGCAAAACTTTTCAAGATTTCAATTCACTTTCCATGGCTTTCCTTGCCCATTTCCAATTGGCCATCTGATATGAAACCAACATGGAACTCTTGAACTCCCTTCGTCAGACTAACTTCGCCCATATTTTTTATGATATTCATGAATGGAGACCATGATGATAGTTGATCAAAGCCACCATTCCTAACCAATTATTGGTTGAATGGTTCACAAAATCTCTATTACCTCCCATTGCTCACGATGTAGCAATGGGTTGTGTAGTCACCAAAGAGGAAGCCATTATTCATGCTCAATATTTGGATCTGGTTTATTCCTAGTTTGGTACTTTGTATGAACCGATCCTAAACGCTCCCTTCACATCAACCGATCCATCGAAACCATCCTCCACCGCTCATTCATATGGTGTTATAGGTTCCGTAAAAAACCAATTTGTCTCAAAATCAACTGGCACAACCAATCATTCAATAACTACCTTGACTACAATGTAGACTCCTCTCTCATCAAATTCCACCCCTACTAAAGTATCTGAAGTGAATGCATTCCAATCTGCTTCACCACCCAAATACGAGGGGAAAAAGAGAAATAAGAATAAACAGAAGAAAAATAATAATCAAACTGAAAATACAAAAAAAACCACCTGTTGTTGAAACGAAACCACAACACAAACTGAAATTTCCCTATCTCATATGTGTTGAAGATCATTACACATGGGACTGTCCCCACCGAGAAGAAGTAGCTAAATTATTTAAAGGAAATTCTCAACCCACTGTCTTGATGCATCTTTTTCCATAGCAACAGTCATTGGTTGCACAAAATCCTTCACCTTCGTAAGGAGACAACCCAGGTCATCCTCCTAATGAGGATGCTTCATCAAATGCACACATTTGTATGTTTAATGACGTATATTTGACCACTTGAACTACGACATATGAAACACCCCTAGGTAAACTCGGTAAGGAAAGTGTAACTAATGGAACTATGATTGATCCATGTTCCACTTCAGTTACCCCTCCAGATTGAGAAACCAAATTTTGACTCTATCTTACATCCACCCAAAAGTATAATAAAAAAATCGACCTTTAATCCTAACTCTCGTGCTGCCCAAAAATACAACATTATTGAAGATTTGGCCCAAGCACATTGTGCGATGTTGGCTCTCGAAGTTCTACAACACTGTCCTAGCCAGCGTAGGAATCTCTTGGAAACCATCGGAGCTATAGATCCTGAGTCATCAAATAATATCACGTTTAATCTGGACAATTTTAAATCACGACTCTCTCACCAACTTGCATTCCAAATTGATGTTGTTGTTCACAATCAACATATTCATCGTACTATATTGGATGAGGGAGCATCCACATGTGTCATGTCCTTAGCCTGTTGGAAAGGCCTTAAATCACCTGGTCTTAATAAATCTCCAACCATGTTAAAAGCATTTGTTGGAAGAGGTTTCCGACCTCATGGATTATTACAATCATTATCTGTTCAACTGGGGGAAAAAACTATTTTTGCCGATGTAGAAGTAGTTGACGCTCCTCTAGGTTACAACTTATTGCTTGGAAGAAGTTGGTTTTATGCCATGACTGTTGTCGCTTCATCATTTTTTCAATGTGTCCAATTTCCTCATCAAGGAAAAATAGTGACCATTGATTAGTTAGATTATTGCACCCCTGATGCTTGCACTCAAACAACCAACAATATTCTATATTTATGGGATTCAAAGATTACTTATGAAAGTGTAGGGGTAGGTTTTTTGAAATATTCTTCGCTCATGGGAAATTTTCCCACACCTCTTCATCCAAATACACAACATATTGCAGCGGTTAATATGATTTCGACTATGGTACATCAATCCCTCGAATCATCAGATCCATGGATCATACCCAGTCCCTTAGAATTTGATACACTAGGTGACACTATGTCGCTTAGTTCTGCCGAGGTTGAGTACAATTCCATTCAATATGCCTCTCCTTCACCCGATGACCAACATCTTCTGGCATCTAATTCCTATTTTATACCATCTTGGTTAGATTCCCTATCCTCCACTTTTGATTACATCCTACATATTTTTCCATCTGATAAATCCATTATGGAAATGCTTAATATCGAGGAGGCACCATGGGATGAAAACCACCATCGTTCATCCTTTCTTCCTAGTTTGGATGAGATTGAGAAATATATTTCATCTATATTTCCCATCGATATTGTCGACACTCCCCAATCTCCTATACTCGCTTAGGATACAATCTCCGAGGGAAATTTGGGAAACATATCTCAAACAATCAGTGTTGACATATCCACGAAAGAAGGTATTGTGGAAAACATACAACTAGGTGTGAATTGTTCAATGAAGATATTGAAACTTACACTGCCTTGTTTAAATAATTCTATGACATATTCTCCTAGAGATATGAATAAATTCTAGGGATCGATCCTTCAATCATTGTGCATGAAATCAAAACTTACCCTGGAGTTAAAACTGTAAGACAGAAATTGCACCTGGTTCATCCCAAGAAAACTGCAACAATCAAGGCATAAGTAGAAAAGTTACTGAAATATGGTTTTATTTATCCTGTACCTCTGACCGAATGGGTTTCCAACATTGTTTTGGTCACCAAGAAACAAGGAACAATTCATGTTTATGTCGATTATAGGGATCTAAATAAATCTTTTCCAAAGGACAATTACCCTACGCCCTTCATCGACTAGATTATTGATCATTGCACTGGGAGTGTCATTTTCTCTTTTATGGATGGTTTCTTTGGCTATAACTAAATCGATATTTTACCTACTGATCAACACAAAAAAACCTTCATCTTCCCATGTGGGACTTTCGCCTATCGAAAATTACCTTTTGGCCTTAAAAATGTTGGAGCCATGTTTCAACAAGCTATGTTGTATGCTTTCCATGACATCAAACATATTGTTGAACCCTATATCGATGAATTTCCAGCTCACTCATCTCATTGACAAGATCATATTGGTCATCTAAGAGCAATATTTATTCAATGTAGGTGTTAAAACATACATTTGAACCCCCATAAATGCATTTTTGTTGTTGAATCAGGGAGACTCCTTGACTTTGTAGTGTCCAAATATGGGATTAGTGTGGATCCATTAAAAGTCAAAGATATTCTTTCTTTACCTCCTCCCAACAATCTTACCCAACTTCAAAGTTTGCAAGGGAAGGAAAACTTTTAACGCAATTTTATATGCAATTATGTTGAAATTAGTAAAGGATTCATGAGATTACTGCAAAAGGATGCCCCTTTTATCTGGGATGCAACTTCTCAATGCTCATTTGATGATCTCAAGCATGCTTTAACGAATACACCATTGTTACATCCCCCCAACTATGCAAGAGATTACATCCTTTATTTGGTTGCCTCTACTTCCACTATTGCCATGGTGTTATTCCAAGAGGAGGATGATGACATCGAAGATGTGATCTACTATTTAAGTACCAGTCTTTCAGATCCTGAACTTCGTTATTCACATGTTGAAAAGTTGGATTTGATAACAGTTATTGTTGTCCAAATATTTCGCCACTATATTTTGATGCGCACTACCATGTTCATTATTGAATCGAACCTTATGTACCACATCTTGACTCGTCAAGTAATTGGGGTAAAATATTCAAAATGGATCGTTATTCTCCAAGAATTCGATCTTGAGTTTTTGAAATCCAAAGATAAGAAATCATTGGTTTTTTCCAAATTAATTTGTGATCTTCCCCATACTGATGAGGATATTGAGCCCAGTGATTCCATTCCTAATGAATCATTTTTCCTCATTAGTATGTCTAATATGTGGTATGGATACATTCTTTTATATCTCTAGACCCAACGCTTCCATCCAGGTATTTCACGTGATGAATGATGACGCATTAGACACCATTCAAAGTACTACATTATCATTGGAGACACTTTGTATCGCCGTAGTATCGATATTGTTCTATGACGTTGCTTAAACCATGAAGAGGCTGAGGGATTTTTAAATGACTGTCACCTTGGAGCTCATGGCGGTCATCTTTTTGGGATGGATACAACCCAAAAAATCTTACGTGTCTATTATTTTTGGCCTTCCATATTCAAAGACTACATTGAGGCTGTTAAAAAATGCCCACCTTGTCAAATCTTTCAGAAGAAAGCACGTACCCACCCAAATCCACTCCATCCAATTTTCTCCATCGACCCCTTTTCCAAATGGGGTATTGATTTCATGTAATGTAATCCTACCTTAGTTGAGGGCACGACTACATTATTGTCGCAGTCGATTATTTCACTAAATGGGTTGAGGTTATGCCTACATTTCTTAATGATGGCCAAAATGCAACACTTTTCATGTTCAATCACATCATCACTTGCTTCAGAGTCCTACAATCCATTATAATCGATCATGGATCCCATTTCCAAAACTAGATGATGGGTGAATTATGCATCAAGTTAGGTTTTCATCATGAAAAATCATCCCCTTACTATCCTCAGGCCAACGGGTAAGTTGAAGCCATCAACAAAGTCCTGAAGACCATGCTTCAACACATGGTGGGGGTGAAAAAAACCTCTTGGAATTTGCAACTCTTCTCAACACTCCGGGCTTATTGAACGTTACTTAAAACTGCCACTGGATTTACACCCTTGTAGTTGGTATATTGGTTGGAAAAGGCGTTGTCGATTGAATGCGAGATTTCATCCTTGAAATTAAATGTAGAACTTCTACCCCATACTTCTGTCGAAGAAGAATCATTTTTATATCTAACGAAGTTGGATGAAACCCATTGTGATGTTGTTCTCATTAACGAGATGTATCAAAACTCAATACGATAAGTCTGTTCAACCTTGCTCTTTCACAAAAGGAGATCTGGTCCTGGTCTATGACCAAGATTGTGACAAACTTGGTGTAGGTAAGTTAGAACCTATGTGGCATGGGCCATACATCGTGAAATGTGTGCTACAGAGAGGCGCCTATGGGTTAGTTGATTATGATGGATTATATCTTGGTGAGCCCCTAAATGGGCTTTACCTGAAAAAGTACTATGCATAGAATACCTTTCATGTGTGCTTTGTACATTATTGTACTATATGTTTTTGGTTTGGTGTGTCTTTACTTTTTCTCATGTGAGTTTTTCCCTATTCTTTAAGCTGCTTATACTTTGCTTTGTGCTTGAATGTCCATATGTCATCATCATTTCCTATCTATCGACATACCCTGAACATAGCTTATGCAACTTGGGTCATCTACCACTCTGGTGAGTTAGTGAGTTCAGGAGGAGTTTGCCTCCAATATGAAACCAATAGCGTTGTAGAATATCATGCAGTAATTGAACTTTTAATCAAAGATTCTTCTTTAGGTATATCTCAATTGATTATCAACTTTGATTCTCAAATCATGGTCCATCAACTTAACCATGAATACATTGTTTGTAATCTGATTTTGCTACGTCTCCATCTAAGAGTTCATCATCTCGAAAGATACTCTGAATTTTTAGAATATAGACATATATCGAGAGAACTTAATAAGATTACAAACTCGTTAGAAAATTATATGTTGTATTGGTACATCACACATAGATAAGCATTCAGAACATGAAGCATGTACATTAAAACATCATATCATTAAAAAAACCATAAGTAGCCATGGAAAAAATCATATATATATTTATGTATATAAAGTAGAAAAAGTGTGTCAAAATACATCATCCAAAAAGTACATAGCAGGGAAAAAGTGTGGTCCATTATGCCCATGAAATCATCATAAAAGACTACTATGTCAAGAGAATCTACTCGTCTTTCTGCACTACGTTGTGTTCAACATAGAACACAACTCCTCTGGCCACTCGTCGCAATAGATCACTCAAGCCTTCCGACACTTGGACTGTGTGCCTTTGAAGTTGTAAAGGTACATCATGTATCCTCATGGAATGAACACCCATGGTAAATCCATGGAGGTTCCTCTCCACCTCACAGAGTCCTCCTACTCTGACACTAGCCTCCGTTGCTTCCTGAACATCACCATTACGTCCTAATACTAGCATCCCTGTCAGACGTAACATA
>SNQJ01S0009597.1:0-16302 GCA_010110895.2 Picea sitchensis | reverse complement strand
TTCTTGGAGCTTCAGAAACCTTAGTTTCTGAGGTATACGCGGGTTGTCTGTGTATACGGTGCATATACATTGAAGGTATATGCGGGTTGACTGTGTATAGGGATCATATAGTGGATAAAATCATGGAAATTTGAGTTTGAGTTGGTGCCAAGCTCTTGGATGATGAGGCAGGTTCCAGATCTACATTCTATGGGCTCAGATCTATCACTGAGACACTGGTATGGTTACGTGATTGTCTTGATGGATACTATTGTTTGATGTATTGTGAATGCTTAGGGAATTCTTGGTATGGATTCTATGATATGGTTTAGTTTGGATGATTTGGTTGATGGAGTGATCAGTACTCTTGTGATTTGGTGGTGACATGATTGATATGGTATACTAGCTGTTTATACATGATTGAGATAGCATTCATATTGATTTGTTGTGGAGCATGAGAAAGCTATTGGAGAGCTTGGATGTGTTGATACTGGCTAGTGGTCAGATTGGATAGTCAGAGACAGAAGAGAATGATATATTGATTGCATAGAATCTGAGTTGATCTTGAAGGACAAACCCTAACAACTCAGAAGGTATACACAGGTTGTTGTATACACTGGTCATGTGCATACGCAAGCTGTAGTGAGCCAGGGCACGTGCACACGCTGGCTGCACTACTAACATGTCGCGTACCTGTTGACAGATTGATATCTATTAAGGATTGTTGCCTCATATCAGTTGGTGCTGAGGGTGTAAGTTGAGTCTTACATTATAGAGTTGGTTCTCTTGTAGATTTGTACTCTATTCAGTTGTTGCTGATAAACCCCTGAATTGTTGTCCATAATAAAAAGAAAAAGTGTACATACATCTTGTGTTCTTTGTGTTGCATGTGGTGATGACTTATTGATGATATGTGTTGTTTATATATGTTCACATCTAACTGGTTATAAATGACAGTAATGGGTAATGAATAAATGTCAAATGTTGACTAAGGACTTTTATGTAAAGAGGGAAGTTTTGGGAAAAAGAGCCCCACACTCATTCACCCCCCCTCTAAGTGTGGTAGGTGTGTCCAATAGGAATCTCGAAATATTGAAGGCCAATAGTAGCCATCTCTTATGATGTTAAAGATAGTAGCTTTAGCAGAAAAATGGTCACCAATGTGAATGACAGAAACTGATGATCCATGAACTTCCTGTAATAATTTATGTGCTTCTTCATCATTCACACATCGAAGTAATACACCATCAGGAGACCTTCTAAACAAGAAGTCTCTGAAAATTATATACTTGGAAGATTTGAGGCAGAGTCTTCTTCTCTAGTGAGGATCCAAGTTATCTGGGCATTTTTTATGCTGCAAGTAATACACCAGATTTTTGTACCAAGGATGTTGAGCTATAGAAAGATTTTGATTTTCAATATAGGATAGAGCTGAAAAAGGATTGTCCTGATCATAAATTTCTTCACTTGGTTCAGGGTGCTAAGCTAAGTGAAGGGCTATGTCTCGTCCCTTGATCATTTTTGAAGTCATGATGGTTAAATCATGCTCTTGAATTTTGGAAAGCCAATGTGAAAATTTTCTTGAAAGATAAGTTTTTGAGAGAAGAAAATTAACAACATGCAAAGAAACTCTTACCTGCATATGTTTTCCTAAAATAAAGTGGCGAAATTTTTCTATAGCCTTAACAAGAGAAAAATCATGTTTTTCAATATAAGAGTACATGATTTCATCATTTGATAAACTCTGGCTCATGTATGCTATAGGTTTTATGTTTTTTTGGTCATCAATTTGTAAGAGGATAACAAAAATTGCTTCCTTGGTGGCATTGGTGTATATGATAAATTCTTTCTCAAAATCTAGTTTCACCAAAACCGATGCGGAGTTGATTGCTTTCTTAATCCTAAGGAAATCATTTTCAACGTCGTATGTCCAAGAAAAAGAACGATCTTGCTTCAAAAGATTATGTATTGGTTTAACCATGATGGAAAAATTAGGAATGAACCTACGAAAAAAATTAATAATGCCCATGAAAGCTTGGACTTCTTTCCTGGAGGTGGGGGTAGGAAGATTTATAATAGCAGAAATCCTTTTGGGGTCAATGCTTATTCTTGAATAAAAAAAAATATGACCGAGGAGTTTTCCTTTAGTGACACCAAAAATAGACTTGGAAGGATTTAAAGAAATACTAAATTTTTTGCAACGCATGGGAACTTTTCTAAGATGACCAAAATTATCCAACCAGTTCTTTGAATAGACAGTCAAATCATCAAGATAAACTTGGACAATTTTACTGATCCGATCATCAAAATCTATCTGCATAACTCTTTGAAAGGTGGCACCTTCATTAGACAAGCGAAAAGGCATACGTACATAAGCAAATGTGCCCCAACGCGTAGTAAATGTGGTTCTATATCTATCAGTCCTCTTTACCTTGATTTGATTATATCCAGAAAATCCATCAAGTAAGGACATCATTTGTGACCCTACAACTTGTTGTAAAATCATTTCCATATTAGGGAGAGGAAAATTATCTTTGACACTCGCTATGTTTAATGCAAGGAAATCGACGCATAATCTGATCTAACTAGTAGTCTTCTAAACATGTACCATATTTGAAACCCACTCGGAATACTTAGTTGGAAAGATTATATCAACTTTCAATAGTTTTTCCAAGTCTTTCCTAATAGTAGCTTCAAGTGCAGGGTTAATAGGTTTTTATTTTTTCCTAACTGGTTTAGCCCTTCCTTGATAAGAATGGAATAATGTATGAGAGCAGGATCAAAACCACGAAGATCCTTGTATGACCATGCAAAAACATCTTGAAATTCACGAAGTAGTTCTGTGAATTTTGATTGTTCTTCGTCAGAACATTGCGCACCTAGTTTAACAATCTTTGGAGATTCGGGTGTCCCAAGGTTCAAGGAAATGGTATCACCCACTTTCCTTTTCGACTCCTCTTCTTTATGTGTCTCTCTGTTGCTTACATCACTCGATGAAAATGAACTTTCGAGAGGATTCAAGACTTTAGGGAATTTATCGTCTTCAATGGATATGATTTCCTTGGGCCTAAATGGTTCATTTTGTATGAAAGAGAAAATTCCTTCATCACTTGGGAATACCTGCCATGATTCCACATTATCAGGGATATGAGGACGATATAGATATTGAAACGTACAATCAAGTCTTTGAGGAAAAAGTTGTCAGGTAGGGGATGTTACAAACACAACTAGCCTATCAACCATTGAATTGAGTTCTCATTTAACATGAGTGATGTTAAATGATAACAGATTTGAAATGAGCATCCAAACAACTTGGTTATAACGTTTAAGCAACTTATTTCCAGGTGAATAAATCTTACGTACAAGGTTCACAACAAGTTTGGAATCACCAAAGACTGTAAGGTGGTTGCAACCAAGGTTATATGCATTTTTTATGCCTAATAATAAGGCCTCAAACTCAGTGACTTTGTTCGTGCAATCAAATTCCAACCTATAAGAAAAAATGTGGATTTTACCTATAGGAGAATAAAGAATGATGTTAGCTCCATTATCCTCGTTTGAGCATGAGCCATCGAAATGCATATGCCACATGCCATCATCAATATCAATTGGTTCAAGCATAGTGTCACCCTCATCCACAAAGATAGAGTACACTTCCAAATATTCTTCAATATAATTTACGTTAGGTTGGGGAACACTCTCTATTTATGGTGAAATTATTCCTTCCCTCAGGACTATAATGTTCTTTCTATTTCGAGGGACATACAGATGTGTTCCGTCAAGTGAAATATATCCACCTGTTAAGGCTTGTCAGTCTCTTCCTAAGATAATTGAGTAATTTCTTACTGGCATATCAATTACCTAGATACTGAGGATCATTCTTATTTCAGGATGTGTGCATAGAACTAAGGTTACACCTTTGATTTCACCTATAGTTGATTGTTGTAAACTGTTATAAGAGAGCATGCTTCTAGAATTTTCATTAGTGCATGATAAGTCAATCTATTCCATTATAGTTTTTGACATTACACTTGGACCAAATCCGCCATCAATTAAACAACAATGAGCTATTTTATCCATAATTTTTACAGAAATATAAGAAGGGAAATTTTTTACAGGTTTCCTAAAATTATTTACACCTATTTTATTTACATTTGAATCCTCTTCTTTTGACTCTTCAAAAATATTGGCTATAGTAGAAACTTTACCTTCCATAAAATTGTTGAGATGCTTTTATTGTTTAGGGATGTCAACCATGTCCAAAAGAGTAGCATCAACCTTGATATTATCCAATTTGTTAATGATGTTGTATTTAGAAGAGGGAAGAGGGGAAGGCACTCCTTGATTTTCCAAAGTTCTGACAGCTTGTGCCCCAACACTTTGTGAAGATGAGTTTGGGGAAGAAGAAGTACGAGGAGGGCCATATTTTCCCTTAGTGGTGTAAGATTTGTTCCTGGTATTGATTATCATAACATCCTCAGGGTCTACCCAGTCTAGAACCACAATTGTGGTATCGGGCCTTTTGCCAAAGATCTTATCTTTGGCATTTTTCTTAACTTCGCAAGTACTTTCTTCATGATTTTTTTCACAGAAGTTACACCAACTGCGATACATAATGGCCTTTGGATGAAAGATATTTTAATTGGTATTTCTAAAAGGCATTGAGGAGAAAAATATGCAACAGAGGAGGGCGAAGAAACACTTCCCTTTCGTTCATAGGCTATCATCCTATTGTTCATATCTTGCACAAGTTGCAGGAGGGAAGACATATTTGTTTTCTTGACCGAGTCCCCTTTAGGGAGGTCTGTTATTTTGAATTGATCTTCATATTCTAGACAAGTATGAAGAGTGGAACCAATATTGTCTATAGCCTTTTCTTCGAGCCTATGACGATAAGGGGAAGGTGGAACATTATAATAATGCATGAAAGTGTCTTGGTTTTTGGGGTGCATTAGTTCAGGAATTTGATTCTATAACTTGGTGAAGTGAAGGGTAAAATACTTAATGGTTTCACCATAATTATAAAAGATATTGTTGTACTCCCTTAATTGCTCTGTTGAACTTTTGGATTGTCCATAAGTGGACTTGAACAAATAAACAAATTCTTCCCACGTGGAAAGAATTTTGGGAGGGAGATCAAAGAAATTTGTTGCAACTTTCCCTTCGAGGGAATTAACAAACAGACACATGCAAGTGTCATTATCGTTAGCCCTGGTGTTATGAAAAGCATTAGAAAATGCTACTAGGTTTTCATTTGTAGTAACAATATTATTTCCTGAGAACTTAAGAATATTCTCCTTAAACTTCGGTAACGGGTGAGTAGCGGGTTCGATATTCAAGGGAGAAGACATGTGCCATGAGGTGGTCGTAGCACATTCTTCGAACTAGAAAATCCCATATTTATTTATCACTTTAGTAGGATTGGTAGCGGATTGAACAAGGATCTGATGGTTGTATATAATACCAATTACTGATGAAGCAAAAGGTTGGGAGGAGGAGGCACCTCTGGTTCCACTACCACTACCTGTAGATGTCATTTTGAAGGTAATAGGTATAGTTGATGAAGGTGAACTAGCAAAATTGAACAAAGTTCTCCTTAGAGCACCTTCTTGGGTTGACAGAACGATTTTTATACTTCCTATTTCAGAAATAAGAGTAGCTTCAAGGGACAATCCTCTTCTTCTTCGAGAAATGTGAGGATTTGAGGAAATGAAAATAAAGCAAAGGATTCAGGAAAAGAGAGGTTACTACTAATTTTTGGGCTGCCTTTTCCTAGCTTCCCAATGTTCACGAATACTTATATCTCTGTCAACTACTTCCCAAGAGCGTTCAAGTTTAGCACGTATACTAGAAGTTTCTAAAATAGTGTTGAATAAGGTTAAAGAAATGCTAGTTTGGTCATTAAGACCGTTTCCAATATTGGGTTGTCTTGTAACAGGTACTGTCATGGAAAAAATCAGTCAAGGATTATTTAAATAATTTTTTTTTTTTTAAAGATGATTGTGAATACAATCAACCAGAGAGATATGGAAGATATTCCCAGTATGGTCGTTAAATAAATGTCGAGGAAAATGTATGGAAAAAATTACTCAATCATTTTCAGATCTTGACGGGATAAGACAAGATAATTGGGAATGTCACCCTGGGTTTATGGCCTCAAAAATAATCGCTTAATCCACAAGTATTAATTACAAAGGACCAAGGCTGGTTTTTATATGTTGTATATATCAATGCAAAAGAAGTAAACTTAAACAAAGTTAAATGAATGTGTACAAAAATTATACAAATGTATATATGGAGATCAAAGCAAAAGAATGAACCAAATCATTAAAACACATGTGTGGGACTGAAACAATAATTTGATTTTTCATTTATTTCGTTCTAAGATACAAAAATTAGTTCTCTCTACAAACCCCTCTGAGGGTAGGGACCAAAATCAAATTTAGAAGCCTTTGATGGGAACCATACAAAAAGACTCTGAAAATCAAGAAGAAAACCAAAGCTAAAGATCTGGATCAGCTTGCCTTAAAATGTTGTCACTTGACTCTGCAAGATATTCTTTATCAACGATGAAACTCAATTCATGCACAAACAAAAATAGACAAACTGTCAAAGATAAATCATACACCTTTAAAACAAGCTTCTGAAATATGTGATTCGGTTTTTGAATCATGTTTCCTTCAATAAGACCATGTTGTCATCAAGAGGATTAAGCTTTATAGTAAACTCAGAATGAATGAAAGTTGAAAATATCTCACTAGTATAGAGCAAACCTTATGGTTGTAGTTCTTCTTCTATTCTCTCCCCCTTGTCTCTTCACTTCATTGAGCTTTTATTCCTTCTCAATAATTTATGGTAGTTCAAATACCTTTATTTAGTTAAGTCAAATTAACTTAACTAATTAGTTTGAGACAAATAAATAATAATAATATATAAATAATGGTCTTAAATAATAACTAAATAGGTGGGACCCCTTGTGACTCCCAATTATTTCCGTCAATAATCATCAAACATGAAAATATAAAAATGCGATCATAAGATTTCAAATATATCCTCCTGGTAACTCCCATATTCAAAATTATGATCAAATATTTTAAATATCAACAAAATAGAATCTGATCATATCCAAAAAATATTATATCCACGTTGTCCCAAAAGAATGTCTAAAATTATGCTTGCTTTCCAAAACTTCATCAAAGTAAAAATATTGTCTTCAACATATAAAGAAACATTAATTATCATCAAAATCCATATTTGCTATGAGAGGCATTAGGAATCTTCTTATTGTTGTCTCCTTTTGACTTTCCTGTGACAACCTTTGACTCGTTAGAGCCTCTAGGATGAATTACACTAATAACATGAGAACAATCATCCTTAAGATGAAGGAGAGAGGAGAATGATTTGGCATATTCTTTGGATGATATAGAGTGAGTGGTTATTTCTTTCCCCTTGTCCTACACAAGTTCGAGGACATTTGTTTTTAATCTTTTACTGGAATGTGATGACTGTACTGGTAAGACAACATGGGATATTTTTGAATTTGGATTAATCGGTGGTGGAGGTGGTAGTAAAGGAAGTGATGCAATGGGCCAACCATGGTTGTGGACAACAGGTTGGTGTACAGTGTCTTGTCAACCATCGTTAGCGGGTGGTTCTGGTCTCATTGATATATGAGGAGGGATTGAGATGTCAGACAAGTTTTGATGTGCTTGAAAGGGTTGTTTTTCAGGTCGGGGCTGGAGGATCCCTTGCCCTATTAGGTTGAAGAATCCAGCTTGGAAAAGGTGGTTCAATTCCTGGGGGTCAACATCAAAATGTATGGAGAACCAAGGTCTTCTATGACCCCTCTTCCAATTTTGTCTGCCTTTGTTACCTCTACCATTACTGCCTCAGTTGAAGAAGCTCATCCTGAAGAAATAATCCAAAACATGTCATGAAAAATTCTTAATAATACATGCATTAACTCTACCTAAATAGAATTAAAAGTTGTCTCTTATCATTTACCACAGAAGAACACGAAATCCATCCATAAAATCACCAATCAATTGTTTTTTGAACATGGAATGAATAGGGATATTTGGAATATGAGGGGATTGTAATGAGCGTAAACTGGTATAATGGTTGGGAAACACCAGGAGTATTGTTCAAGCAATTTCAGAAAACAATGACACTAACATCCAAACACCAATCAATTCCCAACTTCTTCCTTTTAAAAATCCTTTCATTCTAATGAAATTCACGACAACAAAACATGGAAAATTTAAATGTATCTCGGAAATTGAGGGGCTTGTAATACGCAAAAAGTGATATAATGGTTGGGGATGAGATGGTTATTGTTCTGTTAATGAATACATTTATTACCTTCAAATCATCATAGTCATTATTCCAAAAAATACTCTCTTCAACATTCAAACTCAAGACCCGGCTGTCCAAAAAAACAAAAATATAAAAAGCCTTAGAATTGTCACCCCACAATTCCCAAATTTCCTTTTCCTTTACACATATATCTATTACTTGAGAGAAGGTGCAAGGAACTGTCTAAGATCCAAATAACAATAAATCCAACCAACAGATAGGGTCGAGAAGAACCAATACAAACCATTTAACTTCCACATAAAATAACATAATCCAAAAGTTATATAGCAAGGAGATCTTGAAAATATTCAAATGCCTCTTATGTTTAATTTAATTAAACATTATGAAATCTTTAATATAAGCCAATGTTTTTAGGAATTATTCCACCATACAGGTAATCTTCAATTGTGCGTGTTTAACATCATAGCATTGAAATAAAACCAATACAACCATTTTCATTCACTGCAAAATTTGTTTCTTTTTAATTGCAAGATTTTAATTTCATATGTTACTTAACAACATAATGATCCCAGTAACAAAACTTAGACCAACTAAGGGCATGATGGAGTTCAATCTATTCCAACCACAATTCGAAATAAGGTTAATGTCAACTTTGCAACGCTTATCATGTGACAGACTGGGTTTGAATGTCTAGTGATTTTATTCACCAGTGATCCACAAAACAAAATCGACCAAAAACCCTCATATGTAGCACACAACCAATGATGTGAGTAATAGGTTTACCCAGTGTTCAATCAGAATCAAACTCAAATTAAATCCTCAACATGTGTTCACAACCACCGAGCCAAAGAGGGTCGTGTCTGACCGAAGGGAGAGAGTATTATTTAATGGAGTTTATACAACCAAAACTCTAACACCATCATTACCAACTATGACACAATCGAATCCAAAGTGCCACCAAACAATTTCCCTCATATACATTCAAGACCGTGGGAGGAAGTTTGAAAGTGCCACCATCCAAAAACCAAACATAGAACAAGAACCAAGCTTCACATTCACCCAACCAACTATCACTTAAATTCAAACTAGGTCATGGTCAACACCTAGGGGTAAACCAAAACCTTGTTTCTCCCTTTCATTCATAACAAAAGTTCTCTTAGACCACACATGGTCACAAACAACACCGATAGGTCAAACATAAAAATTTAGATGGGGAAAGATATAGAAAAGGCCAAAAGGTTTCCTATGACTGTGTGACACATCAAGAAACATAACTCGTCACAACCAAAACACCATTGTTATTTATGGAGGTAAATCCATTACAAAATTGCAGAAGGAGTGAAACAAAGATTCATAGCATACCATAGTTACCATAACCAGTCCCAAAAACATAGCATCATAAGCAATCTATTATCAACAATCATGAAATCATAGTGCTCAACTATGACATGGAACAACAATATCATTTGCGCAACCATAACCCAGAAATTCAAAAGGAACCATAAACCATTTACAACATGCCAACTAACTCACACAAACAAAGCATATATATTCGCCACTGTAACTTTAGAAAGAAAGCACCCAACAAGAAAAATCTAAGAGCCAGCCATATTTTCTACCTAGGATCAGAGTGCATAATGAATGGAAGACAAGAAACTCATAACTGTTGTGGAAAATGCAAAGGGAAAACCAACAACTCAGTTATTTTCTCCAAAATCTGAGCAACACAGAAGCAATACCAACCAAAAAAATGACCAAATGAGAACATAGCAAGGGTGGCGACCATCACAATAGGTTAGAGCGACGTGCAATTACTTCACGTCGTATCTGCATTTACTCCATCACCCATAGTCCAGTACAAGCGCTCTAGAACATACAACGCATAATCCACCATAGCCATATAAAATTCAATGCAAGTCAGATACACCACCCTTACACTATGTTTTCAAACTTAATGTGTGCGCCAACCTTTTTGCACCAACATATTATACATCCACACTTGCTAGGGAAGCCATGCCCCAAACACTTATAAATTTTAAACTTGACAATGGTGCATAACCCTTTAACACTAAATCATAGTAACACAATGCCATAACCATATACAACTTCAAGTCTGGAGTTTAAATTCTCTTTCAAACTATGTGCAACAAAATAGAAATGTGATGATCATCAAAACACTACCATTTCACTTTTAATCAAATCGCCAATAAACCTATTGTTTTCCCATTTTGTTTTAAAGAGTGATTTCGAGACAATAAAATGTAGATCTTATTTCGCAACCAAGACATGAGAAAATGAGAGATGATTCATCTTCATCATATTCACACACAGGGTCCCAGCTATCTAGTATATTATTAATTATACATAAATAACAAGGCATTGCAACCAATTTGCATGCAAGTACCCTAGATTGATACCACCAAGTCCTAATTGAACAAACTAATGTAAACAACATTACCTTCAATTCTAAAGAAGGCCTTTTTGAGTGGTTGGTCATGCCTTTTGTATTGACTAATGCTCTGACAACATTCATGAGGATGATGGATGATATATTGTGGCCATTCAAAAACTATTTTGTGGTAGTATATTTAGATGACATCATCATCTTCAGTAGCACTTGGGTAGAAAATTTGTAACACATTCAATAGATCTTGAGCACTCTGCAACAACACAAGTTATATGTCAATTTAGAGAAATGTGCATTTGGCAAAGAATTCAATATCTAGGGTACATTATGGATGAACATGGGGTATGCGTGGACCTAGCCAAGATCCAAGTTATTCACGATTGTCCAGCCCCAACAAATCTAACAGAGCTCCACAACTTTTTGTCCCTTGCTAACTTCTACCATAGGTTCATGTTGGGTTTCTCACATATTGCTTGGCCCTTAAGCCAAGTGAACAAGGGTGGAGCTAAATCCAATTTTTATTGGTCTGGGTCATAACTAGATGCATTCGAGGATCTAAAATGCTACCTCTTCTCATCCCACTCTACGAGACTTACAACAATCATTCAATATTGAAACAAATGTTGCTAACTATCCTATCAGTGCAGTCCTCACTCAACATGGACATCCAATGACCTATCATAGTGAGGCTATCTAATGTTGTGCGTGAGTATCCCACCTATGATAAGGAGATGTAATCCATTGTGCATGCATGCCAACAGTGGAAGCATTATATTCTAGGAAAGGAAACAATCATCCACACTGATCACAAGCCTTTGCAATTCATGCAAACACATGGAAAGTTACAAAATCTCCACCATCATAAGTGGTCCATGTACTTGCAAAAATTCCAATTTAACATTAAGTACAAGAAGGGCATCAAAAACAATGTTGTAGACTACCTCAGTCAGACCCTAGTTGTGGTGCTAACCACAATTCTTAACTCTTGTGGGAACAATACCTCTGGATGGCCCTAATTGTGTGGTCATGACCCTGATTTTGCTGCTACATATTAGACGTGTAAAAAAGTTCCAAACTTTCTCCTACAAGATGCACTTTTGTTTTATCTCATCCATTTTTGTGCTCCTTCAAGAGAGTGTGAAATTATAATTTGGGAGGCACATTACAGTCGATTGGCAGTGAACTTCAGTGTGGAAAAGACAATAGCAATACTTTAGAAGTATTTCTATTGGCCAAAACTTCAACAAGATGTCAACAAGTAAATTAGATTGTGCATTGTTGGTGCCATTTCTAAACCAACCATTAAGAATTAAGGGTTGTATACTCCTCTACCTACCCCAGACAAGCCCTGGGAGTCAATATCCATGGATTACATGTCAAGGTGCCCTCCACCAAGCACGGTAACAATCGTGTCTTACTGGTTATCAATCGATTCTCTAAGATAGCCATTTTTTCATTGTGCAAGAAGAGTATCACAACATAAGCCATTACTAATCTCTTATTTGAATGTGTTTAGATTCATGTTGGGCTACTATACATACCATTATTTTAGACATGGATAGTTGGTTCCTCGATACCTTCTAGTCTATATTGTGGTCTCTAATGGACACCATGCTGACCAAATCGATTTCCTTCCACCCCCAAACAGATGGGAAAACATAGGTGGTCAACAAAATGATTGTACATATCATGTGCATGTACAACTCCAAGCATCTAGGTACATCGGATAAGAGTCTTCCATTTATTGAACATAGATACAATAGATCCCTCCACATATCTATTGGACACAACCCTTTTCATGAATTCCATCCATTGGCCCCCATTGATGTAGCTTTTCTCATTGCATATACACATGAAAAGTATTCCCATGCTTAGACCAAGGCAGATATGGTAGCCAGTTTTTTTTTAATAGGTCCAACACATCCAATAACAAGTTCATGATATCCTGCAGAAAGTCAATGCCAAGTATAAGTAGTGACATGACCAACATAGTATTCCACACAAGATTTAGGTTGGTGATAAAGTGAGGTTGCATTTGTAGAAAGAGTGCCTCACATTCCCCCACATGAAGTTCAAACCTATAATGTATGAGACTTACATCATCATGAAGGTTGTGGGTGAGAATGATTTTTAATTGATTATTCACCCTTTCTTTGGCTTGCACCCAGTATTTAATGTGAAGTTCATATTTTCCACCCCTATTTGACACCTTGGAGGTGGTTGAGCATTTAGTCCCTACATAACTCAACCCTAATTGAATTGGGAAAGATACAATGGACTAGATCATGGACACTAAGATGAATGGCACCCACAAGTAGAACATACAACTCTATTGAGTTGTCAAAGCAAGACAACTTCTTCACCAAGGAAAGTAGCTCACTGGGAGTCAGATTCAACATAAGTTTTCCCATCCGATGGAGGCACTTAACAAAATGGGGACCTTTGATTCTTAATGGGGTATGATTTATCTAGGTGGATATTGGTGGCCACCCACCTCATCCATTGACTCGGAATGGTTCCCCATCTTCATAATTTTTCTACAAATTTTCAAGTCCCAAACATCCAAAACATTTTTAGGCCCTAAACAATGTTTTTTGGCCCTTTGATGGATTATGATTTCCATGGAATCCTTATTCCTTGATCAACATTGTTCTTCTCATCGATATATTTCCAATGGTTTATTGTGCACCCCAAATGGATTTTGTATGTAAAAGTTGCAGCTGTTAGAAATAATAGGTGTGCTCGTTTCACCATAGACAATATAACAATATTGTCACCCAACATAGGTCGAAGCCACCCCCAAGCACCTTAACTTTGACAGAGAATAATTACGGAAGAAAACCCTAGGCCTAATAGCCAATAAGTGTAGTGTACCTCTCTCCAGAGCTAGCACACAAGGCAGAAAGTCCAAACCATAACCAAGAGAAAGTCCAAGCCTAAACCGAAAATACAAGTTGTAGTAGTTGCAGTTGTAGCTACTCTCCAAACTTGCACACTTACTAAATTTTTGTAGTACACACTCTTAAATTTATACAATTGCGAGCTATATATATCAAATGAGCTCTGGCGTCCCATATTTATACTACTGTGCCTTAGTTTTCTGGGTTGACTTCTCATTCTGGAGGCTAAAAACTCAATATTAAATATTTCCTTTAGCCGACTTGTCGTCTAGGGTTATGTCCAATGCTTTAGGGTTTCTTCTTGCTTCTCGGAATATTCTATTATTTTCAAGGTTACATGTAGAGGTTAATACCTCCCACAACTACCATAATATCAACAACATCCCCAGGAAGTTGACATATCAACTAGACTCCTTAGGGCCCACATTTGTTTTGAAACTTCATTTCCTATTGTTAGGGTTTTGGATATTTAGGTTTTCTACCTCTTAGGGTTTAATAATTTGTGTTAAAATTTCATTTCGACATCTTGTAATTTCCTTGCGAATGAGAATAACCGACACCTCTCTCTTAAGAGATAAGCTACCCCCATTCTATTCATTTTGTATTGTTTTTGTTCATTTCACGGTCTTTTCCTATTTCATTTATTAATAGAATTTGGTTCTCGGTGTATAGTTGTGCTCTCTACAATATTTATGTGTGCATGTTTCCATTCATATTCCTACCTTTTGTTTCATTCTCTATACAATCTATATCAGTTGATGATATTATTTCATTCTTAAATGGATTAGAAAGAGAAGCCATGAAGATTCAAGAAATTCTTAAAATATTTTGTATGGCTATTGGGATGGAGATTGATGCATAAATGTCTACATTCTATCACCATAGGTTGGGGGAAGATGAGGTACACGGGTTAGCTATATTGTTTCTCTTTAAAATGTTTGAGATGTAGGATGGACTAAAATAGTTGGGTTTTATTCTAAAGACTAATATTTATGGTAAATGAGACTAGGGTTGGATTATAGACAAAATAGGGAGAATAATTTTTTGATGGTGTAACAAATGGTTAACAAGGGGTGGAAAACTAACACTGGTAAAATATACTCTAGAAGTAGTCCTTGTGGATTCACAGTCACTTGGATCTATTCCAAAAGGTGTACTTGAGATATTTAGGAAGATATGCTTCAACTTTTTCTTGGGAGGGAAAAATGACAACCAAGGGATTCACCTGGAAAAATGGTTGGATATTGCTAAACTAAAGAGGTTGGGTGGTTGGGGCCTCAAACAGATTCACATATTTGAGAAATCACTAGATGATGAAATCATGTAGATTTTGTTGATGAATGATATCTTATGGAGGAAAATAATTGAAAAAAAATATATAGCCCTAGGTTCTTTGTTATACTAGATTAGAAATCCTAGGAAGAGCAAATTAGCCATAAGGTATGGAGGGGAAATAAGGTAAGACTAGAAGTTGATTCTTTCTTGGGGTGCAAGAATTCAATTTTACTTTCCAATGATGTTCTAAAACATTTTCATATAAAATGTATTTATTACTTAAATCAAGCAAAAGATTTGGTTTTGAGCACTATCTAGTTATAGGTATGGAAAACAACACAATTCTTGGATCTAGTAGGGAGCATGGAAGTAAGATGGATCTTCTAGTGGCCAAGCTAAGGAAGGGACATAAAAAAAATGAATAAGGATTTAAATACATTGGCTTGGGACCAAGAAAACGTTTGCTAGAGTTATTTTTCAAGACAAGGATACAATGTTATGATATATGGTGGAGACCAAGGAAAGGTGTGGTGGTGGTCTAAGACTTGGAAAATAAAGGCTCCTAAGAAAATGAGGATTTTTTTTATGGTTATCTCTTTGGAATAGAGTTTTGACTTGGGATATGTTACAAAACAATGGGAAAACATGGACCAAGCACATGTTATATGTGTCGGGGAGTAGAGGAAAACATTGGACATCTAATCATCCATTGTCCTTATGCACAAAAAAATTTGAAGGATGTTGGAAAAGTCATACGAATCTCAAATGTATGGAATGGCAATTATATAGAACAATTTTTGAAGAATTGGTTTAGGAAGAAGGAATTTAAGGCCTTTAGGACATTACCTTGCATAGTTCTCTAGGGTATTTAGATATCCCACAATGACAATTTATTCAGTGATAAGAAAAAGCTAACCTTCCAAGTATTCTCATAGATATATGGTTTATTTCATGGTCGTAGGTTAGAGGTGAAGGAAATAACGCGTAGGCAAGTTTGGGAGTTGATGATAAATAAAATGTATCTTTGGGGTTTCTTTGATGGGGCAAAGAAAGGGCCATGGCCATTTAGTAGTGCTAGAGGTATATTATATTTTTTATATAGTCATTTTGTCAACTTCAAAGCAAGTTTGGGTACAAGCACAAATAATTCAACTAAGTTCATGGCATTAAGATGTCTGTTGAAGTTGGAAAATGGGAGAGGGATTAATTGGTTACAAGTTTATGGAGATTCTATTATTGTCATCAATTGAGTGAAAGAGGATTGTCCATAACATCAAGGTTGATGGACTCTCCATGGAAGGACAATAGATTGAAGTTGGAATTATGGTATTGGAAGAAACTTTAGATGGTCTTGTCTTTGTATCATCACAATAAATCATTTGATGTACAAAGTGTGAGATGCAAATAGCAGTGATAACTAAACTT
>SNQJ01S0009596.1:86070-103533 GCA_010110895.2 Picea sitchensis | reverse complement strand
CGAAGAAGAAGAGGTTTTCTCCCTTTATGGGTTTCCTCATGAAAAATCTGTCTCTATGTATATCTTATGGTTGACTGATACTCATTATTTATGCTGTTCATATGCTGTATGATATTGATGATCACTTGAATAAATTTTAAGAATTGTTTAATAGACTAAAATTGTTTAAGCACAGTAACAATTGATTCACCCCCCCCCTCTCAGTTGTCTTATTAATTTCAACACATCTTCGGGCGCAAGGACCAGAACTTCCAGTGGTCCAGGGCATATTCTTACCACTCATCCCCTTTTGCCTAGAACGAAATAATTTGGATCTCTGGGATTGCTCATGCAGGATGTGTCCCTGAAGTTTTTGACTGTAAGGAGTTGGTCTCTTGGTGCGACGATAAATATATTTCAGGCCAAAGAATTATTCCACTACGATACCACTCTCCTGTTTCTTTGTCACCTCAAGTCTTCCACCAAATGTTAATATTGCTGGTGCCAACATTGACATTCAGAGGAGACGATTCCAAGCAGTTCCTAAGAAAGCATGATAATGGGTTGGACCTCTTGTCCGAGTTCCTGGAAGACCCGATGGCAGTTCCTGAAGATATCACAAGCTTGCAGGGTAGTTCATTTAGAAATCCATTCCAGGAAATTGCCTGGCTTTTTACAAGAATAACGGGACAAGAATCCACAACAACTATTTCCCGCATGGTTCTTTATATTTTGTATTTCACATTCAAGGTACAAACCATTTTTGATTGGGGGAAGCTAATTTCCCATGAAATCTGTTCCCAATTTCAAGCTTCAAAAAGGAGAATAAATTTATATGTCATCGTACTTGGTTTTCGCGATAACACATTGCTGTCAGTTTTCAAAACTGTCTCTGTCCAAGAAGGGAAACCGAGAATTCAACCCATTAACCTTCTGGTACTAGGCCTTGTGGAAGCACAAGGCCTCCCTCTATTTTTATGAGGTTTTTCATGACTTTGTCTTTGTTTTCAAAGTTTTATTATTAGGTGAAGATGCTCCCCACATATCTGGCCAGACAACCAAGTTTTTGGACAGGAAGGGGGCACTTGAACAAATGGAGAATTGCAGTGTGATAAGGATTTTTGGTTCTAAGGAAAAACCTGCTCTCCTTCCATGTCACATTACATACATAATTTTTGTTACATAAATAGCAAGGAAATACAACTACTGGTTCCATCTATTCCATGAGAAGAGAAAAAAATAGTTCATTCCTCTGCCTTGGAAAGTCGGGGACTTCGTGTTGAGGAATGTCAACAAAATTGATGAATTTGCAGCCCATTTCAACAACTTGAACCTAAGATATGATGAAAGGTTAAGAGGGTTCGACCCTAATGGATTTTTTTTAGAACATTTACTTGCAGTTGGCCTCAACAATTCTTTTTTCCAAAGACACCTGAGAGAAAACAGAGACACTGACGACAAAACTCTTACTTCTGATGCCAATGACCTAGACACATTGCAAAGCACCGCTAAATTGTACAAGCAATAGGGAAAATGCTTTGGTGAGAAGAGTGTTCAATTGTAGGATAAAACTCCTGAAAGTACGACATCCCAGAGCATCACTCCAATGGCCCACCACAGTAAGAAATCAACCCATAATTCTTCAAACGAAGGAAGAGATAACAACCCTCCTCGCCCTCAAATTTATAGTTCTCACAAGCTTCCCGTGGAGAAGAAGAGAAAAAAAAATTGTAGGGCAGGCGGAAGAGCCCAAAATTGAGAGTGAGAACATGGAACTTGAGATTGATCTGGATAGCGTATTCCACAACCTTGATCAGCCTGGAGATGCGATCCAACATAGTCGCCCAATGGACAGAGCTGATACTGAAATTTTTGACGAAGATGAATCCTTCGTATTCCAGAGCGTTTTTTTGACAACGAGTCTAAAAATTTAATTATTGAAAAGAGAGATGTAAAAAACAAGAAAGGGAAATCTCGTTCAGAGGTTAACCTTGTGAATATGCGGTCGTCCCAAATATCTTGACTTCACAGAGCAACCAAAGATGCTCTTGATGATTCCATTGGAGGCATTGAGGCCGAGAATGCGAGACTGAAAGACCGAGTCAAGGAATTGGAGGAAGATTTGATTCCTATGTCATTGCTTGCCAGTCCTTTAGCAATAGCCATGCCTGCCACCCCTGCAGCCAAGTTAAAAGGATCCTCCAGCCTCCTCGCATTATGTAGAGGATATGTGGAGAATAATATCAAGAAAATAATGGAACTGAATATTGAGGCTTGAGAAACATCACAAAGTATGGCTTCCCTTGGAACGAGGGAACACACTTTGCTCGAACATTTGCAGGTGGATTTAAAAAATGAAGAATGTTTCTATTTAGACACGGTTATCCCTTTTGGCACCCATGCCAACAACATGACATAATCAAGAAGAAGACAAGAAGATCTCCCCTCCAAAAACCGGATCACTCAATTAAATGCATGCTGGAAAAAGAAAGTGAAGAACCTGCATCTCATTGTCCAATCATGTGAACAAGCCATATCAAAGAAATAAAAATTATTCACAAAGTTGACTGGAATAGACTTAGCCAGAAGGACCAACGAGGTCCAAGACCCCAACTTAATCGTCAACTCCTTGCCCTTAACTAAGGAAGCCTTTGATAAACAAGTTGATATGTTTAATAGGTTGTCTTTAGAAAAGTTTTACAACATCCTTGAATATGGTGAAGATGATGTGGACAACTGGCTAGTCGACTATTCGGTACAAAATGAAGAAATTGATCAGGCTTTGCGTAATCTTTCTATCGATCTAAGAGAATTAGAAAATGAACATTTCGACATAAAAATCCAGAATGAGATCAATGTGGCCCCCTTGAGAAGCTACATTGAAGAATGGGTCCAAAGGGAAATGGAGCAGGTCGCCAACGAAAGGCAACATGCAGTTGGGACGATTCCAGTAGCCATCGACGACATCAATAAAAAGGCATCAACAAGAAAATAACAAAAGGGGTGATATGTACCATCAATGTAAGTCTATACTGATCACATCCTGCTTTGTTTATCAATCTAGTTATTCCACCTTTTTAAATAGAAATGTCTAGCCAAAAACTGCTACCTTCCAATTTTATTTTTTTCAGGTATTACTCTCTACCGTCGCCCACTTCTTCTTTCCATAGTCCTATTTCCTATACATATTTCTCTTATGGTCTGCGGGAGCCCCAATCCTAGTCTATATGACAAACACATTTAAATTTTCATAAATATGTAACAAACAATATTATTTTTTGATATATTTCAAATAAAACTATTTTTATCTCCTTTTATAATTATGTGCTCATAAATTTTTATCTTCAACTATGCTGAATGTCAAGAAATTGTGTTTATTTAATTTTAATGTAACTTTATATGTGTCTTCTATGTTTTCTCTTTTTCTCTTGCTATGCATATAACTTTTTTTGTCCTAGCACATATAGAGACACACAAGCCAGATGGTCTATGGAATTGTACTTAACTCTAACCAGTTGAAAGTATACATTGAAGAGATAAAACATGCAAGGTAGGAACATTTTGAACATAGCAATTCACACTACTGGAAAGAACGAAAATTTCGAACATAGCAAGATGGATTATATAGTTTCAAAAAATAAATGGGACTCCAGAGGCCACGTGTCATTTACTGCATGGATACCACCTGTGCTTCATGCTACTTGCCACATCTCCACTGCAGTTTCCATATACCTCCTCTACTTTTTCCCCATCCATGTGCATTTATTCCCAATTCAACCTGGCAGGGACTACATTGCCATGCAACACTTGTTAAAAAAGATTTTCCAATTTACTAGAGAAAGAGAGTTTAAAGTCATATTTTATGTACTTTTATAATCATGAAAACCCATCAAATTTTGGACATTAAAACAAAAAGGTTTGCAAAGGGAAACCACCATAAACGCTAACTATGGAGGTTATAAATGCCCAACATTGGCATCATTAAAGTCTTAAACCAAATGTATCATCAAATCCTTAAACTATTATATCTATCTTCAAACTATTATTTCTATTAAAAAATTGCTGAAGTGCCTATTGTCTCAACAACCTAGGTTGAGAAGTTAAAAAATAGAAATGCATGAAGTCAAGTGAAAATAACAAAATGGAGGGTGCGTCGTGCCAAACTGCCACTCCGCCATGCAATAAAGAAGACACAAGGTTAGTTGCGAACTACGAATCACGATCTTTAGCCATGTTGGGAAGATGATGGATGTGATAGGGAGAGGTATGACCCTCTCCATATCCTGTACTCTGCTGATGATGGTTAACGGATGCACGAGGGAGAAGTACAGTGAACAAACTTATGGTTTAATGCTTAGAAATGGTGCCTTGAATGGAGGGAAGACAAAAGAGGCAAGGTGATGATTTTGTTTTCAGGGTAAGTTGGGATGAACTGCAAGGTGATGATTTTGTTTTCAGGGTAAGTTGGGATGAACTTGAAAGGATGGCCATTTCGAAAGACGATATGCTATTTCTTGAGTTGATCTGTTGGAAGTTCCTATCTGGTTTTTGGTCATTCCAGAGAAGAGAATGGTGCAGGAAAGGCAACTGGTTTGTCTGGGCTATAGGGCACTCATTTTATCGAGCTGCAGGTAACCCTCATCACTTAGCTTCTTTTTTGTTTTGTGTGCTTAATGCTTTGTCTGGGTGGTGTGTGTTGGTGAGGTCCCCTCACCAAAGAGAGTTTGGGAGGGGTTCATGACTAGGAAGGAGTGGAGGAGTCTCCCATTCCTCGCGGGTGTCGCTATTACGCTCTCTACCTTCAAGCGTTTTTCTGCTCAGCTGTGGTGCTGCTATGGCGTTTCGGCCTTTCTCTCATGTTTTGTTTGTGTTTGTACTTTGGTTTTAGGATGGGTAAGGGATTTGGCAGAGGTGGGAATGCAAGGTAGTCCAAAGCTTAGGGAAAAAGGCAAGGCCACAACCTTCCTGATAGAGAATTTCTTAACCAGAGGAGAGAAAGATGCATGGGAGGCTTAGTACACTTATGAAGCAAAATGCTCAGATTCAACGAATAAGGAAATGGCGGTGCTAGATGATGAGGTTAGGGGCAAGCATTGGGAGACATCCAAAGCCAAAATTGTGAAATAATTCGAGGGATGGGTTGAAGACCCGACCCATTCTCGAACACTGGATAATAAAGTATTTTAGGATAATGGAAACCCACTGGATAATGAATATATTAATAGATACAAAGTACTTGAGGATAATGGAAATCTACTGGATAATGAAGTCATTAAAAGCTCAGGCCTGGATAATGAAGTCATTAATAGATACCAAGTACGCTCAGGCCTGTATAATGAAGTCATTAATAAATACCAAGTACTTTAGGATAATGGAAAGCTATTGGATAATGAAGTCATTAATAGCTTAGGGTGGTAAAAAAAACAAGGAAGGACAACTAGAAATACTTCATAACTTAGAATGTTTGAAGGAAAATTTGAAGTTATGTGCAAAGCCATTTTCGGGATTAGGATTTCAGTTTCACAGCTAGCAAAGGATCCAGGAAAGGGGAAACATGCAGAGGGTTCAACCAGTGTTGCATGAACCCAAGCTAGCCCATTTGTCCTTGATGGAGACCCTCTATATACAAATTTTCCCACGAGGAAGATGAGGATACCTAGTTGATTATGGAGGTGGTAGAGGAGGAAAATGCTTCCTCTCCAAAGGCTTGATTTTATGGTGTGCTTATGTTTTTCTTGTGTGCTTTTTTAATATCATGGACAACTATAGGCATTTAGCATGGTTTATACCTTTCAGTTTTCATGTGTTGGGATAGAATTAATTATGGATGGTCTAAAAACTCTGAAGATACTCATTTGGATGGGGACTTGGTTTCCTTTAAAACAAGTTCCCTTAAGGTAATGTTGTAAAACATCTTTTTATATATATAATATAAAGAAATAGAAGCATGTTTTTAGTTAAAAATAATAAAAAGCTAAGCACAAGCACATATGATCAAATAAATATGAAGTTACTGGAAGCATCGTGTAGGGAAGTTGTCCTCACTACCTATAACTCATCATTTGGGACCTCAATCTATTGTATTAAATACTTTCAATAGTTGTTGCTCTTCTACTTAACATATGGCCTTAACAAGGTTGGAAATTTAACATTCTTTTGGGTTGTTTTGTGAGTTGAAAGGCCAATTAGATAGTGCTCATAACGACCCCTAACTTCAAAAAGGACATGCGGCTCTCAACACATCGTGTAGGGGGCATTCAAGTAACAACATGTTGAGAATATCAAGTTCATTTTTTTACACTTGAATAATATGTATATATATATATATATATAGCTATTTTGTTGATTTGTAAAAATAATATCTTTGCAAGAATTTTATAACATTTATTTTTTTGAAAAAAATTTCCTTTTAATAGTAACAAAAGTCATAGTCTAAATGTTCTATGTTTTGACTCTTTTCAAGTGATATTATCCTTTTAATTTTGCCCAAAATTCAATTAGAAATTGTTGGATATGTATATTATAGTGGTTAAGACTCTACAATCCAGGTGCTCGAGGAGTTTCAACACGTTGAATCCATTTATACATTCAGAAATGCAATTTAAACAACATAAAATAGCGATTTCACCCAGATTTATATCACCAGATTTCAACGAAAAATACCAAAACATAAAACGTTTAGACAATACTATAACAAAATATGGAAGTTTATCCTCCAACTGGTAGCTTTTCTTGAGACATGAAATCTAAAAAAGGATGATGACAAAAACACTTGACCTAACTCCATGTTGACTTGGCATAGATACGAAAGCACAAAATGGACATCACAAGTTGACAAGATGAATTGGATGACGGTTAATAGAGAAACCTCTTACAAGATGAATTGCATGATGGTCAATAATGAAACCTTCTAAGATGAAATATCGCTTGAAAAATGTTTTCTTAAGGTTCACAAGGGATTTCTAGAACCACTCTTAGGTGATTGGACGTATAGTTTGAAAAGTAAAAAGTTTAATAATAAACTTTTAACTTTATCCCACACAAATCTATTTAAATTAAATAATTTGAATTTAGGGCCTTCACCACACTTATCATCTTATAGTACAATGGACAACCACTACATGAAATGCTTATTGAAAAAAAGCCAAATGGTAAATTATTTTTCTTTTATTTTAAAGAAAGGCTAGGCTTAGCCAAATGGTAAATGATTTTTCTTTTATTTCAAAGAAAGGCTAGGCTTTCTCCAAATGGTAAATGATTTTTCTTTTATTTCAAAGAAAGGCTAGGCTTTCTCCAAATTCTTTTAGATATTTTAATCACACAAGTTCATTTAAACTTAAATTTGGTTGGAGTGAATCTTTCGTCCTTGAAAGTGACATCTTAACCTTAATAATATTTGCATTTTATTTTGCAAATGATTGGAGTGATTAGAAACATAGCTCAAAACATAAAAAATTAGCTCCCATCTCCAACTCTTTAGTTTCTCAAGTTCATATTCCATTCTTAAACGTTGATAAAATGGTATAAATTATCCCTAACTCAATTAGTTTGTGTCATATATGATGCTAAGCATTATGAAAGTGCATTTTAAATGGGATCTATCTTGATGCCTTATCCTTTTGGATGCCACCTACTCAAATTTGCATAGGAAGATGGCAAAAACTTTGCACATTAACATCACATTGTTGTTAGTTTTCCTCATGCAAAACTTGCCAACCATGTAGTGATACAAGGTTCTTCACCTTCCTCTTACTACAAACACTCTTACTACGAACACATTGTGCATTCTTGAAGAGGTCCATGGAAAGTTACATGGTCATGTTGGTTGGTACTAACATATGCATAATGTAGTTACCCATTTGATGATAACTGTTAACACATGAATTTGGCACCTGCTTCATAGGAATCAAGCTAGTGACTAAGATTTACCCTCAAGAGCATTATGGTGTAAATCATGTGGCATTTTCCCAATGATTTCCATAGGAAGAATGAAAACATTGAGGCCTGGATAGCTCAAGCACCCTTATTGGTCACAGAAGAAGATCTGCAGAGCCTCGAGGTGCCAAGATCGACTCTCAGAAGTCGTGGGCACCGTCTGAAGCATTCATGGGTGGCAGGCCTCATCCTGATCCCGATGAAGGTAGTTATTGAATATGGGGGAAACAGTTGAGACTCGTCTTACCCCATAAATGGAAAACATGCAGAGAGCAACTGTAAAGGTAGTCTGTCAATTCGAAGCTTCGATTATGGACATATTTTCCTGTAAAGCACATAACTACGCCTGGATCGCATCTGACATGAGAAGGCTTGTACAGTCTGACAAAGCAGGCACCGACTGAAAAATTTGAATGCCAGGGGTTCGGTCACATTCCTGGCGGTTACAACATTTTTAGTATATATAGGGAGTTTTGATATTTTGTTAAGGTCGAATGGTTGAGCTAGGCTCCCTGCTATTGTAATATTTTGATGAATAACACTGGTTCTTTGGTTATGTCTTGATTTGAGACTTCTTGATTAATCTAAGTCAGCTTTCTTACTCCATCTTATTTGCCTTTGATACTGAGAGAGTTCATGATTGATTGATTCACATGGATTTTTGTGACTATATTATGACGAATGTTTGATTATAACGCTGTTATGATTTCTTTCAGTTTCCTTGAAATTTGAATCCAAGAGGATCTTGTGTTTAAGTTTTTCCTCCTTAGGTTGCTTGAAGAACTGATGTCCATAGCAGACCTCTACACCTTTCTCACCAATGTCTTCCTTCTACTCACCTTTACTCCAACTTACTGACTGAAGTTAATCCAAGACCTCAATTGCTTGTGCATGCTAGTCCAGATTTCTGAGTTAGAACATTATTATCATTGAGTCTTCTCCATTTGACCTCTTAAAACTCAATTACACTCACATAAACTGATGGGTACTAGGCTTACCTTCTATGCAATCTGAAGGTGACTTCTAGTGATAACATTTATGGCATCGTTGCTAGGAAATGAATTGAAGACATTTCCATGGGATAGAACGACAAATAAGCTATGATTATGAAGGTGCATCAGATATCTGTACCATTGAAGATTGCAACTTGCACCCGACGACTCCACTGTTTCAGTTCTGGGTCCTAAAGGTAGACACACGAGGTCCACTTCACTGCTGCCTCTAGCAACGTCTGAAGCTGACCCAGAGGAAATTATCAAAAAGGAAAAGAGCGCTCAAAAAGGTACCTCCACTGCTGTACCAAGTTTTTCTGATAATTTGCATAATCCCTCTTTACAAACTCTAGTAACTGTTTTTGATTCTCCTATTATACAAACTGTTGGAGTTTCAAGAAATTTAAGTTTTGGGAGTTTTCGTACTGATTTATCCCCTCCTATTCTTGGTTTGGAAGGATAGAGCTTTGACACCCCTTTCTCCCCCGAAGTTGTGAAGTGGAAGGAGAGAGATTTGACCTTAGAAGTTTTTCCTACTCCATAATTTACTACTCCTCCTCCGGTTAGAGTTGCTGCAACTACAGAAGGAGAAACCTTTGTTCCCTCAAGCCCCTTATCTTTATCTCCTAGAAGCACGGTCCTAGTTTCACATGTCCGAAGTCCACCCCCTCCGGGTTCTCCTCCAGTTCACATCCCAATGGCAGGTGCCAATCCCCCCCAGAACTAGAATCAAAGCTATAGTAGCTGCGAGGTTCACCCCTCTCGTTCTTCCTCAACCTCTGAATGCCCTCCCAACTGATGGCTACCTTAAGCAGTTGCCCAAGTTCACAGGTGAAGGAGACATAATTGTAGAGGGACACCTTGAAGCCTTTTATAGTTTTACAAATAATCATGCCATTGAGAACGAAGATGTATGGATGAGGATTTTTGTTCATAGCCTTGATGGTGAGGCTAGGAAGTGGTTTAGGGCCTTGCCTCCTGGGGATACTGATGGGATTGAATCCCTAGATGAAGCCTTCTTAAAAAAATGGGGGGATAAAAAATATTTCCTGTACTATATTACAGAGTTTGGATCACTAAAGAAAGGAGAAGGGGAATCTGTTTCTGACTTCTCAAAGAGGTTTAATATAATGTATCATAAAATTCCCACTGAGATTAAGCCTACATAAACCTCTGCAAATATTGCTTATTCTATTGCTTTTGGATTTCTGCCTCGTGTTAAGAGAAATAAGAGCTACCTCCTTGGTTCATATGCAAGATGCAACCATTGAAGTAGAATCTAATATATTGACAGTTGATAAGCTTAGGAGTAAGGCTAATAGAGACAGAAGAAAAGGTAGGTCTAAAGGTTCGACTTCTAGTTCCTTTGCTGCCGCCCTCAAACATATGAAGTAACCAAACTACTAAAGTCACTTTCTGCTAGGATGGAAAGATTCGAATTGGAAGGAAAGAAGAGCTACAAAAATCCCCAAATTGTTGATAATAGTGGTAGTTTCAAGAGACCAATTAATTCCCCTCAGACCATTCAGAGAGATCAGAGGAACAAGGACCGAGATGATCAGAAAATCCAAACTCCTCTCCAAAACAACCTGGTTACTGATGAATATGGAGAGGAAGAAGATTTTGATCCTGAGATCCATTGCCTTGGAGATACCTCTTCATCCCCTCATTTAACTCAATCTTCATATGAAAAATCCCTCATGAGTAATCAACTAAATGAGCTGAGAAAAGGAGAAAAGACCAGCAACGATCCAGATAGATATAACCTTCGATCCAAGAAGAAGGAAGGAAAGTCTGACACTCCTGAATGACCTTCTAGAGCTGAGAAACCTGCTAGAGATATAACGAGAAGCAAGAAAGAAAGAAAGGCACAGAGCCCCCCACCAGTGGTCAAAGTCCTATCCTAGAGGTGAAGGAGATTTTGAAGCCTCCCTCCCCTTATAGATTTGAGAATGATATTCAAAAGATTAGAATCCCTGTACCTCTTTTAGAGTTATTCAAGCATGAGGATTTCAGAAGGTGCCTATCAAAGATTTTTCAGCCCGAACCTGCATCTCACTCCACAGACTCAGTTAACCTCCAAGATGAAAGGCCAACTATCATATTAAGGCCTTTGGTAGAAGATAGAGATGAATCCTCCCCTCCTTTCTACACCTCATTGAACATCCATGATAAGGTGTTGCATAATCACTTGATGGATTCAGGGGCATCTCACAATCTTGTGCCTAAGATTGTCATGGAAGAGCTCCGGTTGGAGGTTACAAAATCCTACCATGACCTGTATTCTTTCGATTCCAGGAAGGTAAAGTGCCTTGGGGTTATCAAAGACCTGTCCGTTTCTCTGTTCCAGTTTCCAATGAAGAGCGTGGTCATAGATATCGTAGTGGATGATGTTCCCCCTAAGTTTGGGATGCTTCTATCTAGATCTTGGATAAAGAGACTGGGGGGAACCTTGCAAATGGATCTTTCATACGCCAACATTCCTGTGTTCGAGGGTGAACAAAGGAGACTTTACAGGGAATCTCAGTTGGCCTGCATCATTAGTGATGAAACAAACCCCACCAACCATCCTATTTTTTCTCTTGACATTGATTTGGGATCCAACATATTGCAACTCACTAATGCTCCTGAAACTCCTCTTGAAATAAGAAAGTAGCCCATCGCTTTTTGTGAAACACCTCCTCCAACTACCTCTATTTGGAATATTTTCTTTGATGGAGCCTCTTCTAAGGAAGGTGCTGGTGTTGGAGTGGTTTTTGTTTCACCTTGTCAAGAGACTATAGCTTTGTCTTACCTGCTATAATTTGAGGCTACCAACAACGTGGCAAAGTATGAAGCTCTTGTTTTGGGTTTAAGGGTTGCAAAGGACATGGGAATTGAGGAGCTATCAATATTTGGTGATGTAGAGCTAATTGTTCATCAGATTAGAAGTATTTAGCAAGCTAAGCATCCTAGGCTCAGAGCTTACAAAAATGAAGCGTGGGACCTAGTTGACAATTTCTTCTTGTCTTTCAACATTTGATTTTTCCAAGAGAAGAGAATACCATGGCTGATTCTTTGGCTCTTTCAGCAAGCCATTTCCAAGTCCCACTACCACCTAAACTCAAATATGATGTAGATGTGAAATATAGACCCTCTATACCTGAAAATGTCAAGCATTGGAAGGTGTTTGAGGATGATCTTGAGATAAAAAAAATTCTTGAGTCTGTTGATGAGTTCTCTGCATTACATATTGATCAGGATCATGATTATGAAAGTAACCCTCATGCTGATATATTTTTAAACATAATTGCTAATCGCTATATTGTTTAGCTACCTACCAACCACATTCCAAAGGGACTAGTTCCTTTGGAAAGATTGTTTGATGGGAATGATGTGGTAGTAAAATTTAAAGGCTCAACTGATGATGTTTAATAACTGAGTGCAATATTGGCATAGAGAAGGACCCAAAATTTGTCAAGTTGTCAAGAAAATTGTCAAGGGAGCAAAGGGATGAATATGCAGAGCTGTTAAAAGAATTTGCTGATGTGTTTTCCTGGACATATGAAGATCTCAGAAGATATGACATAACTTTCATTGAGCATAAGATACCATTGAAGGAAGGGGGCAAACCATTTTGGCAGAAATTGAGACAAATAAATCCTATGTTGCTGCCTATTATGGAGAAAGAGGTGAAAAGGATTTTAGATGCCCAGATTATCATCCCTCTGAGGTATTCTGAATGGGTGGCCAACTTGGTCCCAGTGAGAAAGAAGAATGGATAAATCAGGCTCTGTGTCGATTTTAGGAACTTGAATAGAAGCTCTAAGAAGGACAATTACCGCTTGCCAAAGATGGAGCACATATTACAGAGGGTAATAGGTGCATCTAGGATGTCCATGGTTAATGTCTTTTCTGGCTACAATCAGATCTCTGTCTTTCCTGAAGACAGAGAGAAGACAACCTTCACTACCCCTTCGAGAACATTCATGTACGTTAAGATGCCCTTTGGTCTGATGAATGCAGGGGCAACCTTTCAGTGAGCCATGGACATATCATTTATTGGGGAACAGGACAAGTTTGTGGTCATCTATTTGGATGACATAACAATGTTCTCACAATCTGATGAAGAACATCATGACCATTTGAAAAGGGTCTTTTTGAAATGCAGAAAGTTTGGTCTCTCTTTAAATCCAAAAAGGTCATTATTTGTCATGAAAGAGGGCAAACTGTTGGGGCACATTGTGTCAGTTGAGGGGGTAAGGATTGATCCAAGCAGGGTAGAAGCTATCCAAACTTTGTCACTCCCTAGATCCAAGAAAGAAGTTCAATCTTTCTTGGGGAACATTAATTTTCTGAGAAGGTTTGTTTCAAATTTTGTTGAGTTGGTAAATTTTATCACAACCATGTTGAGGAAAGGAAATGAAATCAAATGGACTTCTGAATCTCGTAACTCCTTTGACCAAATAAAGAAGGCCTTGACTGAAGAACTCATGCTCATCATTCTTGGCTACTTCAAGGAGTTTTTGATTTTCTCTTTTTCTTCAGTTGACACAGTAACAACTGTTTTGTTGCAGAAAAATGACAAAGGGTTAGAGCATACCATTTCCTTTTTCAGTAGGGCACTCAGAGATGCTGAAATAAAGTATGACATCATGGAAAAATAAGCCTATGCTTTGTTTAAAGCTCTCAAAGATTTCAGAGTTTATGTGCTACATTCGAAATTCATTGCATATGTCCCTTCAGCCTCTGTGAAGAAGATCCTCATTCAGCCTGACATAGACAGAAGAAGGAGTAAGTGGATTGCCAAAATCCTTGAATTTGATCTTGAAGTAAAGCCTACCAAATTGGTTAAAGGTCAAGGTTTAGCTAAGTTGCTGGTTGAATCTAACTATAAAGCCTTGGGGGTCAATTTCATCAACAGTTGTTCAGAGAATCATCAAGTTGTTTTGTCTAATGAAGATCTTGAAGTCACACCCCCATTGGCAGGATGCACTTGGTACAAAGACATTATATTTTTCCTACAGAAGTTACAGCCTCCCGATGGCATGGAAAAGAGCAAGGTAAGAGMTTTGAAGCTCAAATCAATTAAATATTGTCTGATTGATCARGTCTTATATTGGAAAGACCCTTTAGGAGTGCTGTTGATATGCCTAGACCCAAAAGAAACCGAAAAGATTATATATGATTTTCATGATAGTTTATGTGGGGGGCATCACTTCTAGAGAACCATAGCCTATAAAATTCTCAGGGATAGGTATTTTTGACCTAGCCTCTTTACCGATGTCTGTGAAAAGATCAGGGCTTGTATTAAGTCTAATAAATTCTCTAGAAAGCAACATCTCAATTCTTTTCCACTAAAGCCCGTGGTAGCTTCAGGGCCCTTTCAGCAGTGGGGCCTAGATTTTATTGGGGAAAGTCATCCTGCTTCAGGTGGTCAACATAGGTGGATATTGACTACTACTGAATACTTTAGTAAGTGGATAGAGGCCATCCCCACAAGAAATGATTCCCACAAAGTAATCATTAGTTTTCTCGAGGATATTATGGCAAGATTTGGACGTCAAAATAGATTTGTCACTGATAATGCTACAACTTTCAAGGCTGAACCATTGATTAAGTTTTGTGAACAGTTTGGAATCACATTGATTCACTCTACTCCTTACTATCCTAAGGGAATGGAATGGAAAATTCCTCTAACAAGAGCCTTGTTAATATCATCAAAAGATTGTTAGAGGACAACAAGAAGACATGGGAATCAAAGCTTAAATTTGCTTTATGGGCTCACAGAGTGACAACAAAGAGAGCCCTTGGTGTCTCTCCTTTCCAGCTTGTGTATGGAATTGAGGTCATTTTCCCTTCTCAGCTTGCCTTGCCTGTGGAAAAATTCTTCCAAGACTACCAAGGGGAACCTGATGATATGATTAGAAGAATACAACAGTTGGTAGAACTGTAGCAGACGAGGGAGAAATTACTGGACAAAGCATATGATAATCAATAGAAGATCAAGCGGGCCTTTGACAAGAAGGTGAACAAAGAGGATTTCCAGTTGGGAGATCTAGTACTCAAGTGGGATGCACCTAAGAAAGATAAAGGCAAGCATGGTAAATTTGAGGCCTTGTGGATCGACCCCTTCAAAATTTTTGACATTTTTTCAAATAACACTTACAAGTTGCAGGATTTGGAGAATGCTGAAGTTTTTGGTAACCCTGTAAATGGGCATTTTCTGAAGAAGTTTTTTACTTTAGCCATGAATGGCTTCCCATGTCATTGTAAATATCAATTTTGTTTTGTTTTTGGCTTTTATAAGTGACTCCACAACCCAACACTAAAGCACTGAAACTGCAAAAGGAGTTCTTAGAGCCTCACATGGAGGTCTCTATCCCCCATGGAGCCTATATGTTGACACATGAATTTTCCACCTGCTTCATAGGAATCAAGCCAGTGACTGAGATTTACCCTCAGGAGCATTATGGTGTAAATCATGTGGCATTATGCCCATGATTTCCACAGGAAGAATGAAAATGTTGAGGTCTGAACAACTCAAGCACCCTTATTGGTCACGGAAGAAGATCTGCAGAGCCTCGAGGCATCGAGATTGACTCTAAGAAGTCATGGGCACTGTCTGAAGCATTAATGTGTGTCATGCCTCATCCTGATCCCCATGATGGTAGTTATTGAATATGGGGGCGGTAGTTGAGACCTCATCTCACCCCATAAATGGAAAACATGTAGAGAGCGACCGTAAAGGCAGACTGTCAATCTAAAGATTCTATTATGGACACATTTTCATGTAAAGCACATAACTACACCTGGCTCACATCTGACATGAGAAGGCCTGCACAATCTGACAGAACATGCATCGACTGAAAACTTTGAATTCCAGGGGTCCGATCACATTCCTGGTGGTTGCAACATTTTTAGTATATATAGGCAGTTTTGATATTTTGTTAAGGTCGAATGGTTAAGCTAGGGTCCCTACTATTGTAATATTTTGATGAAGAACACTATTTCTTTGGTTATGTCTTGATTTGAGACTTCTTAATTAATCTAAGTCAACTTTCTTACTCCATCTTATTTGCCTTTGATACTGAAGGAGTTCATGATTGACTGATTCACATGGATTTTTGCGACTGTATTATGATGAATGTTTGATTATAATGATGTTATGATTTCTTTCAATTTCCTTGAAATTTGAATCCAAGGGAATCTTGTGTTTAAGTTTTTCTTCCTTAGGCTTCTTGAAGACCTGATGTACATAGCAGACCTCTACACCTTTCTCACCAAAGTCTTCCTTCTACTCACCTTTACTCCAACTTGCTGACTGAAGTTAATCCAAGACCTCAATTTCTTGTGCATGCTAGTCCAAATTTATGAGTTAGAACATTATTATCATTGATTCTTCTCCATTTGACCTCTTAAAACTCAATTACACTCACATAAACTGATGGGTATTGGGCTTACCTTCTATGCAATCTGAAGGTGACTTCTAGTGCTAACAATAACTATGACCTCCAAAGGATAACTCTAGTCCTAAAAATCATATTTCCACGTTAAAAATACCAATTGAAAAGTGGTGCTATCGGTAACATCTTTTTTTTTTTAGATTCAAATTATAATTTTTTGCAACCATGGTCTTCCCTTATTGTTGCTAACAACAATCTTAAAATTAGCTGCCAAATTGAAAAGTGATTAAAATCATTAGCAACCTCATTCTGGAGGGGCTTAAAATTGCAACATTTTTGTAATCATGACCTTAAAAATTAGTATCACTGTAACAAAAATCTTAAAATCAACTCTTGAATTGAAACGTAGTGCTACCAATAATGCCCTTTTTTTTCTTGACTTAAAATTATAACATTTTTGAAACGAGTACTATTTTTTTTTGTTTGCTAGTTTGTTCGTGACCTATGAGACTAGCATGTGGCCCGTGGCTTGAGAAACCGTGACTCAGGGGCATCAAAGTCGTCAAAATCACCCGAGGATCGCACCCGGCCTAAGCCACACCAACCCTTAACATGGCTGGATTTTTTGTCCTCGCAGGTTTCGAACCGATGACTTAACATCACAGAGTGCCTTAACAACACACTCCATCACCGACTGTCCTACACCTCGAGGATATTACAATAAAAACCATAAAATAAATCCTGAAATGTCCACTAAAAAAACATTAAGCATTAACGCAAAAACAAAAACATAAAAACTTGAATTTTTGTTTATGGGTTTTTCATTAATTAAATAAATTAATTAAGTGTTTTTTCTTTTATTTTTTTAAATGTTTTATTTTTTTTCATTTTCATTTTCATTTTTATAATGTATGGAGGAAGGTATATTGGAAGTTTTTAGTATTTATGTTTCTCTCTTTTTTTTNTCTTAGCCACCCTAATATCCCTCCATCATCTATCCTACTTCACCTAGATCTCATTGTAATTAGGCCACCCAGAGTAATCACTAGACCACTAGTTCTAACCAATACCTTGTTCCTAAGAGATTTTGTACCCAAGCTAAATCCACTGGAGGACTCTATCAAAAATACAAATAGGAAACTCACAAAAAATCATCTTGCGTCTCTTGGGTC